>VZQC01004776.1:483192-575254 GCA_009823505.1 Rhizomys pruinosus
CTTTCTTTAATGTTCAGATGGGTCAGCCTCTCTGCTGGCATTTCCCAATCCATCCTGCACAGCCATAAGTTGTACATTTTCAGGCATTTAGATTGGTGATTTTTACCTGTGGGAACATAAAATTCTCCTCCCATTGTTAGTTTCAAGATCTCAAAAATTGAAAATTTATCAATAGGATTGGAAGACAGAGTTTTCCACTTGTATCCAAGAAAGGATACTACCCAACCTCCCACCGCCTAGTTTTATTTAGGTGTTTATGTTTTGACCTATACATGCCTAAGTTGTATTACACAAAGAAATAAACAAGAGCCAAGGCATAAGCTTTTACTAAATTTACCCAAACTGTTTCTCATTTACTGTATGCTTATTATTTGGGAAGGAAATTTAAGCTTAGTTCCTTTAAACTGTCCTACGAGTAAAAGAAAATGTTATAATGTGATGTTGTATAATTAAGAAAAATATACAGACCATTTGTGTACCTTAACACAATACAAATTATAAATGAAAAATTAACATTTTATATTCCCAATTAGTTCAATTTTATTACCATTTCCACCAAAACCTACACCTAAATTTAACTAATCTTAACATTTTACTAAGCCTTAAATTATCCTATAATTTGTGGATAAAGCTTGGGCAGAGTTGAGTACATGCTAAATAAATTTTACCCAATATACAATTTGCTTTAAAGCTATATGATTGGACTATGACTTCTACTTATTTGGGAAGTAGATTTAAGCTTAGTTCCTTTAAATTGTCCTACAAGTAAAAGAAAGTGTTACACTGTGATATTGTATAATTCAGAAAAATATAGAGACCATTTGTGTGACTTAACCCAATACAAATTATAAATAAAACAATTAACATTTTATATTCCCAGTTAGTTCAAATGTATTACCATTTTCATCAAAACCTACACCCAAATTTAACTAATCTAAACATTTCACTAGGCCTTAAAATATCCTATACTATGTGGATAAATCTTGGGCAGAGTTGAGTACCTGCTAAATAAATTTTACCCAATATACACTTTGCTCTTTAAAGCTATATGACTGTATTATGACTTTAGAGAAATCAAATCCATTAACTTATATGGTTTATTTTGTACTGAAATACCTCTCCATATAAATATATGGTATCTTTTAAGTATACCCTTTTAAACTGCAAATCTTACAGAGTGGATTTTAATGACTATCTTCCTCCAAGCTCTTGGCCTTCTTCAGGTCTGGCATGAAAACTTGCTTTAAGGACTTTTATGTATCTAGCTTTTTTTTTTTTTTTTTAGCACAAGCATCCTTCATATAAAACTAATTTGCAAGCAGTTGTGCCCCAACCCACACAGCCCAAGGCTCCCACCATCCAGCTGGAGGGGCTTGAATGTTCAATAAAGGTGATCAAATAAGTGTCCAGACCATATTGTCATAGTTTTACCATTCACCCCAATCACAGCCCCTACATTCTACCACTCCCTCTCTTCCACAGATTGTTCCTTAGGCTTAGAAACGAGGCACATATGGACAAGAAGCACAACAGTCTACTTTGTATGGAGATGTCGTTTTGGACTCTGGTCAATTCTGGCTGTTTCCTTTCATGGGCTGACCGTTTGTCCAGGGATAAGCTTTCAATCCTACTAATGAAGCACAAGCGATTAGATATATAGGTATTTAAACATTGCTAGTTACTATGGTAGGTTACTTTGCTATAGACACAGATGTTTGGATGGTGTGTTAATCCATGGATTACTTTTTTTTTTNAGTAACAGTTAGTTAGGACTTCTGAAGCTTCTGCTTTACATCAAATTATATAGGCTATTCTGAGCCTAGTCTGAGGGCAAAAAGACAAGGCAGACAACCATAGAAATGGCCTTTTGCAGCAATCTTAAAACATCTGCTGCAAATGTGTGTCCTATTTGTACAATATGATAATTACTGGTCGCTTTGCAGACCTTGGATTCTGTGAAGTCATCAGGCTCATATTAGCTACCTCTCGTCTATTGTAGAAGCCCTATTTTATTTTACCAATGTTATAAGTGTGAGTAGAATGAGAATAACTCACCATATCATGACAGATGTACTTGAAATATCCACTGTGGATATGATTATTTTCCCGAATGTGTCATTTGACAAACACTATGTAAACATATGATATTTTCTGGATCTCGGCCTTAGTTTCTGTTCTGACCAGGTTATGCCCTAGAGGCTGTGGCACAGGTGAGTAGAGTAAGTGAAAAAGTCGTTTCACATCTTGTAGTGTGATGCTGTACTTCTCATAAGCAGCAGTACCTGGTTCCAGTCTGTGGGTATTCACCAGATAAACCACCCATTCTAAAGGAAAGGACACTTTGAGAAGATTACTCACGTGTTATTTTCCCCGAACTTGTGTGTGTCAACTCGTAGTCAAGCAACCTTCCCCAAACCCCAAGGAATAACTTAATGTATAATTTTTTTTTAAAAATATTCTCTGCTCCAAAGCGATGAAGGCAGCTGCCAGATGTTATATAGCAATTTCTTCTACAATAAGATATTGCATCTTGTAGAGACTTGGTTAAGACATAGGACTTTCTAAGGGGAAGTGAAACATCGTCTCGTGTACTCTTGAATAAAAGATAAAACAAAGGACATTCCAAGGGGAGGTGAAACATACTTTCCAAGAGGGAAGGTTTTTAAGATCAGGAAGTAAACAAATCAGAATTTCAGAATCTTGGAAATGCATAGGACTAGATTCAAAGGTTCTTTCCTATAACTACTCCAACTAGACATTTTATATATATCCCTACAACGGCCTCGAAGTCTGAGATCACTCTGTGCCTGCTTATAGTCTGCTCGGTCGACAAGAATCTTCATATAATGCATAGCTGTTAGATATCAGAGGGTCCATGTAGGAGCTAGAAGATCATTATTCAAGCCTGGCCCAAGCTGACCTGTGCTGTGGTGCAGTTGCAGTCATGTTTCCAGCTTTCACCCATTGCTAGAGGGATGCGTTCTCTCGCTGCCACTGTCTATGGTGACGCATTCTGTCCCTTTTAGGTAACCCAGGTAAATTCATTTGGAGGAAACTTCACCAAGTTTCAGCTTTGGACGTCGTAATACCGTTATACTTTGGTTTGTCACTCGTTCCCTATCTGGGTCTATGGGTATGGCTTGTCTGGCCCTCTTCCAGGGATATGTGATAGTCATTACAAATCAGGACTCCAAAAGACAACAAGGAAATGATAAAAAAAAAAAAACAACAGAAGTGTAATCTGTACCAATAGGAGAAATACCATATACAGAGAAGGAAAGCATACAAGATCTTAATGCATAGATCAATATTAGAATAACAGGAGTCCAAATATCAGCTGATCCTTGTCGCGAAAGAAAGAAAAAAAGGAAAAATGAAGAAACATGCATGATAGAAATTGAACATGGAAGTAAGAACATGGATATATTCTTTGAAAAGTATAGGTATGTGGTAAACCTGCACAAGTACTACATTAGAAACATTAATAAGGGACAGGGGTCCACTCCTGCTTTAGTAGCTGTGCACCTACCATAGCATATTCCAATACGACAGAATCGGAGCATACTCCATCATTGTTAGAGCGTCGTAATTACTTTAATGTTGTAAACATCATTCCGTATGTAGAAATAACCAAGATGATATAAGTGAGATATGAATCAATACCTATTAAATTTACATGCATACTAGCTTTATTGAAAATCTTTTTGTAGGTGTCTCTAGGAAAAAGGACTTATGTCCTGGCTTTATTTTTAATTTAGAGAGAGAGAGTAGAAGAGAGAGAGTATGTATATAAATACTCGGACTGATTGGGCTGTAGAGATAGCCTAGCGGTTTAAGAGTGCCAACTACTCTAGCAGAAGACCCCCCAACCCTAGGCAAGCACAACACTGCGGGCTGAGAGCGTCTTATCTCAAATTCCAGGGAACTCCAGTTCCAGCGGTGATCTGACACCTTCTGTCCTCAGTGGGTGCTACCAAGACATGGGTACACTTACAAAAACACTCATACACATAAATAAAAACATATAATTTAAAAAAAATTTATAAAAAAAAAAAAAAAAAAAATTTTTTTTTTAATTCTAGGTTAACCAAGGGTTTTAGTTAGAAGTTACAAGTCCTGGGGGCTGGAGAGAGGAAAGTTAACTGCTAGCGCGTTTATAGGGGACTTGCTATTTTGCCCCTACCCCACTCTTACAAGGACCAGGTTTCTGATCCCCTCAGTACCATGGCAGCCAACAGCATTGGTGAAGTGTGCCTTTAATCCCACACTAGGGAGACAGAGTTCGCGATAAGGTAAGTCTGATAAGAATCGTCGTGCATGCTGGCTTGCTGGTGGCATTGGATTGAGTTCCATGGCCAGGTGGGACTACAGAAAATACTGTGTTCAAATTAAATTCGAATTCCACTTCTATCAATGGCACAATTCTTGCCTGCTACCGTGTGGGGTATAAGAAATGAGAGCTAATAAATTGCATTTAGTGTTAAATTTGTGGTTATCTGTTATATAGCAGTTAAAATATATTATACTTCATCTGACAAATGGTACTCTCTTTGAAAGAAATGCAAAAAATTACAACATAGACTACAAGTGTATGTGAAATGATTTTGTGTGTGAAATCAGAATCTAAATAGCATTCTTTAGCAACTAACTATTAGTCATTTGTTTTTTCTGAAGTGTCCCCAGGACTAGATACTCTTATGTCAACGTAAAGATTCAATTAAAGGAAAGGTATGTAGTTAGAAGTAAGAATTCATAAACCATTTTATAAAATATAAAATCAGGGTTTGCTTTTAACTCCTGATTTAAAGGATCAGAGAAGCATCCACAGCGTAGTACAACTTAATTAGAAAATACCATGCAGAAAGGTAATAGAACTATAATGTACAGACAGACGATATGTTTCTATCTATGGACAGGCAATATCTTGGTATTAGTGAAAGGAATATCTTGTAGGTTCTTTTCTTCAAGATAGATCATTATAGGAGGTTTGATAAGAATTTTGTGTCAACGGTTAGAACCGCCGTATTTCTTTGCCTCAATCTTCTGAGTCTTAACTAAATTAGTTCTCTTATTACAATCCTTGTGATTTCTTTGCACAACTCATCCTGTGTTTCTGGGTTCCTTGGATTCCCCGGTTAGTTTATATCTGGTGATCCAGTCTTCTAGCTATGTCTCGTGTGGACGGGAATACCTACTGTCGTGCCTCTCGTAGGATTTTCTGGAACTGTTCTGGGAAGCATGCTTCGGGCGGTAGCTTGCTTCAGACCCCACTCTTTGCTTTGATTGCTTGGTTGCTGTGTTAACGCTTTCTACGTGAGATTAATGGGCCTTCATGGTGTAGGCATTACTTTTGGGCTCATCATAAACATGCTGGTTTATATTGAATCACAGCGGAAACAATGCCAGAAATGAGCTGATGAGATGGGGTGCCACTCGCCAAATTAAGGTTAACTGTAGTCTCTTCTTGTTTGTAATCTGGGAGCTCTATGGTAAATCCATTTAAGGTGTCTCCATATATCCAACCCTATTTTTGTTGGCAGGTTCTCGAACAACCTTATTTTGTAAAATATAACTTTTTTAGGATACTTCAGAATGAAGTCTCCAGGGTGGCATCAATCACGTAGTACATTGCTTCCATGGATATTACCCTGCGTGTGAATTCTACTGCGAGCAGTTTGCACTTCCTAGGAGACTTAGCAAGACAGGACAACATCGGACTCAGCTTCCCTACATGGATTTCCTGGAGCATTTTGAATTACCAAGTAGCAATGTTCATTAGTATCTTTATTTCTTTGACTGAAATGGTATAGAATAATGCTTTAACATTTTGAGTATCATTTTTAAGAAGACTTGGTTTCAGGTAAACGCACGGAAAGCCTATACTGACCAATTTGATTTATTCTCCTTTCTATGATTTACTCTCTCCAAAAGGATAATGGTATAAACATTGTAAAGAAAATATGAATAAATTGGAAATGGTCTTAAGTCTCTTTCTACTGCCAATATGGGCAAGATTCCATCAGCTAAACTAATTATATATTAGGGCATTTGAGTACTTGTACGACTAACTATAAGTCACTGACGTAATTTCCATGTGTATAACTTACTTCCTTAAATTTGTTAAGGAAGAGTGTTATGGGCTAATCTGCTGTTAACAGTACTACCACTTAATATTTTCTTAACATTAACACTTAAGTTTTGTAGGGACTTAAACCACAACATAATGCATGATATAATCATCGTGATGTTCTTTAATATCTTTGTTGTATGCCACAGTGTGAGATTTTACTAATCTAGTAACATTTTATAATTTCTGTATCTCTAGTGTTCTCTTTTGTTGAAAAAGAGATTCAAGAAATTTTTGCATTGACTATGTATTAAGCATATCCTTGTCTATCAAACTGTCTGAAAGTGAATATCCTTACAGATAGAGCAACATTTTTTCCTAGCACTGTAGAAACTTTCAACATAAGCTCTGCTTCCTATGTCTCAGTCTAAGTTTCTTTCTTCTTTTAATATTTTAAAATATATTATTATTTTTTATGTGTTTATGAGGTTACTGTCTGCTTGTAGGTTTGTTGCACCCATGTCATGCAATGTGCAGAGTCAGAAGAGGGCATCGATTCCCTAACTGGAACTAGAGTTAAAGACAGTTCTTACCATCAGTTGATGGCTGGAGATTTCGAACCCAGATTCTCTGCTAAAAGCAGTTGGTGCCGGCTTAACCACTGAGTCCATCCCCGCCCCTACAAGTCCTTGCTTCTAAAGATTTCTGAAGGACAAATTAAAATCTCAGTATCACTCATTATTTATGGTTGTTGCACTTATAAAAACTCCAGACTTTTAGTATGGTCTATGTCATATTATCTTATATTGATTCTGGATTTGTCATGATTTTCTTTGTCTTTCATTAACATCATTAGCGGCTATCTCGGGGAACCTTTCAGAGCCCCTTTTCGGGTTTCTACTGGTAGGATTTCTCCCATAATTTCATTTGCTCCAACACTCTCCTTTTTTCACCTCCGAGTTTCTGGTGCTCAAAATTATGGGAAAAACCCTCCACTATAACTTTTGTCAAGCCAATAGTGAGAGGTTGTGGAATGTGTGTCCCCCACTAGGTCTATGTGTTCAATGCATGTTTGTTCCTCATGTGTTAGGGGTGCTGGTTGGTGTGTCTTAGGAAAAGGTGGTGGCCATGCTGGGCGGTAGAGAGTCACTGCGAATGGGTGCCAAGGGATCTAGATGAAGTTTGTAACAAAGCCTCAGTGGCGTCTTACAGTTTGCCCTCTCTGTTTCTGTGCTACTTTTCGAGAGGTTGGACCCGGTTTGCTCTCCAGATGAGCCGACCATTGATCCTCCCTCTGCTCGAAATGGACTCTATTCCCTAGGAACCGGCCATGTTAAGCTCATAATAAACTCTTCTCTTTTATAGGTTCCTTGTCTTGTGCTGTTTATCACAGCAACAGGGAAGTGACTAATACAGTTATGGGTACCGAGAGTGGAGTTTGTCTGAAGAAAGAACCTGACCATGTGTATGTGGAGATAGTGTGGAATGATTTTGGAACTTTGGGCTGGAAACGCTGAATTGGACTATTGTAAGCAGAGCTTTAAAGGCCTTCTAGTGGGAGGGCCTGGAGAAGCCATGGCACAAAAACTATGTTAGTTCCGGGAAAATAAAGACTTAGCAGCAACCGGGATATTTTTATAAAGAGTCTGGCAGCAGTTTTGCCACAGCCCAAATGCTTGCCTGATGTGAAGTTGAAAAGCAATGGAACTGAGTCTTTGGTGCGAGGATAATTTACCAAGGGGGATCAGTCCTCCTAATGTAGGAATGGTGGCTTGTCTTTTAATGGTGAATATTTTTCAGATCTACAGTGAAGAAGACCAGATGGGGCAGAACGAAATGCAAAATGTACAGTTTGAATCTTGATAATTGCACCTAGGAAGAATTAAAGGTGGGGCCGAAGGCATTGTCGAAAGGAGTTTGAATCTGAAAAGTACACTAGGAATATTATAGGTGTGGCCAAGTCTTGTGAAGGAGGAGTTTCTTTTGAGAAGGAGATAAAGTGATTTAAGACAGGGCTCTCAACATTACAAGTATACAACAGAAACAGTACTTTTGGGGCAAGACCACACCCAGAAATTCCTCCAGCAAGTCCAGGCAGAGAAAATCTGCAAATATGGTTAAAGTGGGAGAGAGTCCATCCCAAACATGCAGCCAGATTCAGAGCTTTCATTCCATGTGAGTGCATGGGCTTTAGAGGCACATGAATTTTAGCAAAGAGGAAGGTCATCATGTTCCCTTCCACAGTTCAGAGAGCCAAAGAGGGCCAGGCAGTGTGCAGCTGGGGTGTCCCTGAATAAAGAGGGCCCTGATAGACCTAGCTTGCGTGAAGGCTGTGAATGTGAAGCCTGGTGGGCGTCGGAGACCCCAAGAAGACTCTCGAGATGCCAGACCTGTGAGATATTTGCCAAGTGGAGCTGCATACAGGGAGTTATCGTACCGGCCATATAAGAGACTGTATGTGCATGCAAAGCTGGAAGTGCTGAGCCGTCAAAGCCCTTTGGAAGTCAAGTCCCAGAAGTTGGTTCATGTGTGAGCTTAGGATCTTGTGTTCCCTGCTGGTTTATCAGTTCTTGTTTCGGTCTCAGTTTCTCTCCACCTCATTTTGCCTCTATTCCTCCCTTTTGTGGAATGGGAATGTGTATTTTGGTTACCACATGTACATTGGGAGTATGTAATATGCCCTTTGATTTTACAGGAACAGTTAGGAGATTGGACTGAGTGAAAGACTTTTTGACTGTGAGACTTTTTATGGCATTGAGACTGGTTTACCAGTCACCTCTGGGTTTCATTAAGGTTGGAACTTAAATGCATATATATGCATTACTATGGTCAGGAAGCCTATGGAGGCCAGAGATGGGAATGTGGGTGGCTTTGATATGTGTGCCCCCATTAGGCTCTTAGGTATTCAGAATGTCTTGTCATCCAGTGTCGGACTGTGTTGGAGGTGCTTAGAAGTATGGCTATGCTGGGGGAAGTGTGTCAATGGGGGCAGCTTAGTGAGTTTTAACAGGATACTCTGTGGTCGATACGGTTGGCCCTTCCGTTTCCTGTGTTCTTTGCGAGTTGTGACCCTCAGTTTGCTGCTACAGATTCAGCCGCTACGCCTCCTGCCACAATGGATCTAATTCCCTGGAACTGTAAAAAAAAAAAAAAAAAAAAAAAAAGCTCTTCCTTTTTATAAGTTCCTTTGATCAAGGTGTTTTTTCAGAGCAACAGAAAAGTGCACTAATTACACAGCCTAAATAACAAGCGAATTCTGCTTCAAAGGACTAGTGATACTTATTTGAGAATATAATGAGAATTTGCATGTGAGAGTAAAGTATGAGACTCTGGAATGAAGCCCTGGAAAGAGAAATGTATGAAAGGCAAAAGGAGAGACTTATACAAGTACTTGGATGTAGAGATCCTTTGTCGTGGAGACCCCAGCCAGTAGCTGACATGAGAGAGAGAGCAGCTGAGTAAGAGCTCTGTCAAGAGCATTGTGTCTCCATGCTTGCATGCCAAAGTGTTCAAAGTAAGGTTGATTCACAGAGTGAAAACATCCGCGGGGGGCAAGCAGCGGCAATGAAGGGGTAAAAATAGAGAACCATCTTTAGGACTTGAAGAAAGTCGCGGGTACAGTGGGCTTGACATCAGCAGGCAAAGCCTCTTCGTATTCTCAAATTCGCTACACCGTTACATAGTTGGTCCTAGGACTTTAGCCTAATACCTTTCAGATCCTGCGAAAACTCTTGGATTAGTTCAGATTTGCTTTTCTACTGAATATTTCTGGGTTCTTAAAATTTTTATATGATTTTGAATATCAACTAATTTCCCAAAATCGAGAGCGTTATACTCTTAAGAGGCACTTCTTGGCGCTCTAAAAACACAAATTTCTCTCTCTCCTCATCTCTCAATCTCCTCCTCTCTCTCTCATATATACTTAATTTACTTTTATTATTTATTATACAATTATATGTTAACTGTGTGGACCAACACTTGTGTTTGTATAGTGTGTGTGCATCGTGTGAGGGGAATAATGTTGAGTTGTGCATGTGTAGCTGTGGTCCTGCGTGTGTGTGTGTAGATTGTTTTACTAATACCAAACTTTCTCGGATGCAAATACAACTCTTCAACCAATTATCATATTGTTTTTCCTTTTATTTAACTTTCTGACACCTCTACCTATCTTCATATGAAAGCAAAAGTGATTTATACTTTCTCATCTTTACAATATCCTTATTATTATTAATTTTAGTTCTTGGGACAATTATACCTCAATAATAACTCCACTAGTATTCACTCATATTTCTTACCCTATCCTACCCTATCACACCTTACCTACTTTTCCATATGAATGCTTTTGGTTTTCGTTCTTGAGACATTTTGTTTTGCTCAAAAGGGTTAATTAAATGGCCATTGCATTGAGATATCCCTGGGAGACTAGTGGGGTTGACAATGGATAAAAATCTAAAGTCAATGATTCTCCTTATCTTGAATCTAACTGTAGGAAATAGGTTAGCAGTGAGTGGGAGAGTCCTCTGAGAGCCTCTTCCATAATGTCTAACTACTTCCCCCATTCTAAGTTGAAGGAATGAACCTACCTTTCCAAAGTGTCCTCTCATAATATTTTTGAGTCACTTGTGTGGTTTGTCAGTCAACAGATAGCTTTCATTAAGCGTTAGACATTCTTTTGTATACTAGAGTAAGTAAAGGATAGAGTGTTGGGTTTTTCTTTGTTTGATTGCAATTGCTATGAAAGGAAATAGTGGCTAATTCATCATAGTTTGTCTGGGACCTTTCTGGTTAAAGTCTTCTACCCCAAGAACCTATCTCCACTCCAATCCTGGGGAGTTCAGAAATGGTCATCACTCAGGAGTAGGATCTTTCTTTTTTAATAAATATATTTATTTAAAATAATAAAATATAAAAATAAAACTAAATATTTTTTCCAGGGAAAAACTTTATATCATGAGTGCTATTGCCTGCATGTAAGAGCATAAATTGTGCCATGCATAACATACCCCAAGGGGGTCGGAGGGGGCGTCAGATTACTCCTGGAACTAGGGAGTTATAGGCAGATTGAGTTTTCTGCCTGTCGTGGGTGCCTGGTTCAAATCTGGGTCCTCTAGGAGAATAATCAGTGTTCTTAGCTGCTAAGCTGTACACCCAGGTCCGCCAATAATAGGTTTTTAAAATTCCATTACCTCTATGATAATTTAATTGATCTGATTTCCATGTCAAGAATGTCTATGGTATACTGTAATTCTCATGTGAGCTGTCTTTATTTTTATTGATTTATAAAATTCACTCTAGGTGAAATTAGGAAATTATAGTCAAAACATAAATTCAAGTAATGTACTAGTGTAATGTTTGCCTTTCTCTCCAAAGGGCCATGTGTTGAAAGTTTGGGTCACCCATTTTTATCTTTTACTCTGTTGTATGGGGATTCGCAAGGGACCGTTGACATGGTGGTACAGGTTTATAGTGGAAAAAAGATATAGGTCACTGTAGAATACACTTTGAATGGAATACTGTATCTCTCTCTCTCTGTCTTCTCCACCCCTGTGTATGTGAGTTTGTGTGTATGTTGTGTGTCTCCCTCCCTTCATTCCTCCTTCCCTCTCAGTATGTATCTGTTTTGCTTCCCTGTTGCCATGAGGTGAGTAGATTCCTCTTCCACATGATGTCATAATCAGTAAAATATTGCCTTATCAGAGGTTCAAACAGAGTAGATAACTGACCACGAAATGGCACATTCAAACTAGCGAGTCAAATTAAACATCTTTATAAGTCAATAATCTGAGACATGAGCTATAGGAATGGAATGGTAATTACCCGCACATAGTATGTTAGTTGTGGTTCCGTGGTTGTGATAAAACACCAGATTAGCAAAGCTATGTAGGCACTGGTGAAGGGAAACCAGAATAGGAATTCAGAGCATCCTAAAGCATGGCTTTGCCTTTAATAACCTGCCTTCATAAGGCTGCCGAGGCCTATGGTGGCTGAATGCTTTTTGATGTAATCATTGAAGTGATCTGGAATTTGCAAGAACAGGCTTATACAAGGTTGCCTTGTCCCTTCCATCTGGTACACAAACCACATTTTCTCCTGGAAAAGGATAATAATTCCGAGAGTTTAAGATAGTATTTGAGGACAGAGCAGTTAGTACCAAATTACATCAGCCCAAACTGGAGGCATAGAGTACAAACCTGTCATAGTATTTAAATTTTCTTAAATCAACAATGGTCAAGTTAAAAAAAAATCATCGCGTATAAAACACATAACACTGTTGCTACTCTATCATTGCTCCACCATGAATTCTGATATTAATTGTGTCTTCTAAATTATGATTTCATTTACCAATTTCATTTGTAATCCACCTGAATCTATCCTTTTGATTTTTCATGAACGAAGATTCTCATGCATTCACCTATGAATCTTTAAGGTGGAACAGGCTGAAACTTAATACAGTGAATAACCGAAGTAAGAAAGCAAATGCAATGCTTTCATACTTAATTAGCGTTTTTTAAGAGAGAGACAGAAGTTGGCCTCAGACATTCAATGTCTCTCATCCACTCCTCCTTCCCAAGGGAGGAATAAAAAGAACAAAGACAATCCACATGTTATGCTCTCACGGTGATCTGAGGTCCTTTCCACAGGCATGATCATGTTGGAGTCGGTTGCTTCACCTGTCCTCACCCCAGAACAGTTCCATTAAACAGCTGGACAACTTGAGGTTCTTGGATATTTTGTTCAATGTTTTATTGATTCTATGTCCCCAAGTTGGAATCTATGCTTTACTGGAGAGATTTTGCTAAGAAAAAATAATTAATATTAGAAATAGGAATAACGCAATTATAAATAAGGTATAGGATAAATTGCATATATAGGAACGTTTTGCTCCTCTGAAAATTAACAGACTAATTTGTATATTCTGAAATATGTTTCTCTAGGGATTATAAAGCTAGGTGGCCTAGCAAAAATGAATTAGATTCTCAAGTTATTTTTATAAGTGAAAAAGAACTTAAGATTTCTGGGGAATAAATATGCAGTAAGCATCTGGTAACTAGAGTTTTGTCCACAAACCTGTTTCATTTTTATACCCTAGAGAAAGGTGGTTTTGTATTAGTGAGATTTTGAGTCATTATTTAAACATTTGACAAAAAATATAAGGGAGGTAGTTCAATGGTTTCTCTATGATTTATGTTATTCAGTCCGTGGGCACTTGTTCTGTTTGTTCAACAAGTCACACCATAGTAAGGAAAGAATATGTGCAGAAAGGTAGCAAAGGTGTGAGGCAAGATCCTGATGAGAGGGAAGATTGGCAAATGGACAGCGGATGGAAGGAGGCGGGTCAGCGGACCAAGAGTGCCTCGAGATTGTGCATGTGTTGTAACTGCTATGGTAAATTAAGCTGCATTTGTCAAGGCCAGTTCCTAATCTGCGTATCCCATTGTGACAGTAGCGAGGAGCAGTCCCTCCTAGCTATGAAGTCAGGAGACTCTTCAAGCCAGGAGACCACTCGTGAGATTTCAAACAAATCATTGCAATATATTTAGCCTAAATTAATTCTAAATTCTAAATCTTGTTTCAGAAAAAGCCGAGAGACAATCTATATAATTTTTTTTTTTTTTTTTGGACAGAGGCTCCCCTGTGGTCTCTCGGCTTTTATCGCTGGAACTCACTCTGCTAGTAGCCAAGCTGGTCTTGATTCTCAGAGATCCATCCTCCTGCCTCTGCCTCAAGTGCTGTTAAAGGCTGTGCACACCGGCACATTTCTATTTAATTTCTAAGAGACACACAGATCTAGTCTTTCCAAGATTTCTCTTTAAATTTATCTCATATAATCAGAGAAGCCTGAACAATTTGGGGACTGTACTTTTAAAACTCAGTGTAGATAGAAAACCCCAAATAAAGGCTCATCCAAGAAGATTCCATAAACTATGAGAAGAGATGAGAGGTAACATTCAGACCACATTTTTCCACTGAGTTGATGGAATGGAAATTATGAATGCTAAAGCACACTTTCTTACCAGGAGCCTAGTCACATCCCCAGGATTACAGGTGTCCGCCCTCTTTGCATACCTGGTCTTGCTTTCCTCACCTCCCAATTGCCAGTTTAAATCATATTAAAAATTTTTCTTAAAAGAAGTCAAATTTGCTTAAAAAATCGAAGTACAACTATAAGGGCAAAGATAATCGAGATAAACATACAGAAACAATGTAAGAAAATAAGTTAAGCATATTAATATAAAGAGGGAAGGCACAAGCTCAGAGGACAATAATCATGAAAGAGGACACAAGGTTTTTACTAATAATAGACTCAAAAGGTAACAAGCTGAAAATTAATCCATCATCATAACCTTATTGCACCAAAACAAAAAATACCAGTAGGAAATCAATAACTGTTTAAAGAAAACCGAAAAAGTGTAAAATTGAAAGAAAACTTACTTATTATTGCGTTGATAATATAAAGCCACCTTCAGAATATAATAAAAGATTAACAAAAAAAGTAGTCTAGGAATAATATGTCACTGGATATAATTTTAGTGTATAATACATAGATAACTGATGCTAATAGAAAGAGGATTTTTGGTTCTTAATTTAAAAAAAAAAAGTGAATCATTAGGACTAAGATGTGGTGGAGCACAACGCCCTTCATCCCAGCACTTAGGGAGGCACAGGCAGGCAAACAAGAATCACTGTGAGTTCAGAGCTAGCCTGGGTCTTAGAGTGAGTTCTACGACAGCTGGGACTAAAGGGAGACTCTGTTTCAAAAGACAAAAAAAAAAAAAAAAAGTGATCGAAATATGTTCCCCTGAAAACAATGATAAAATAGTGAAAGATGAATTAATAAAAAAAAAAAACACTATGAATGGAAATCGGTTTCCTATAAGAACTTATAAAAAAATCACAGGATTACATGAAAAAGGAAATACAAAATATAATACAATAATAATGAAAATGAATTCTGACAAAACACAGATAAAATGGAGTTTTGAAAGCTAGTATACGAAATGAAACAATCATTACTCAATCAGCATTATTATTAACTAATTTTCAAGTAACCAGAACAATAATAGAAAAATGTCTTCAATTTCATTATTTTAGGACTCTTGGACAACCTTAATACTAATGTCTGATATTATACAACTCTCTTTATGGAAACAAGGAAATACTCTATAGAATAATCTCACAGCAAATCTTGAAATGCATTACAGTCAATACACGTTAACCAACAAACTGCAAATAGTTTGCCACTATTAAAAGATTTCGTTATGTCAAAAAACATATTCTGATTGTAAAAATTAGAAAGATTGAGAAGAAATTTAATGGAATATCAATATCCAAATTTTTAATTAAGGCTTGTTATAAAAGATTATAAAATAATAAAATAATGAACAATTTTAAATTCAAAACCAGAACAGAAATATGTTAGAAATCCAGGTAGTGATACTAAGTTACTGATATTAAAATAGGAATGTCATTACTGTATTATATAAGTGCTTGATCCAAACAGTTTTAGTGGGCTTTTTATCTAATAATATGGAAAACTTATGTGATATAGCATTTAGGTAAATTAGGCATTTTTTTATTGGGGGGGGGGGACTCTGATTTCCAAAATTTTCTAATTATATAGTTTTGTTTAATCATAAGATAATCTAAGAAATTATTTTAGAATTAGAAAAATATTCAGTGTCAACTTTATAAACATACACAACCAAGGCCTAAGTTAATGATTTTCTAAACTATCACTATTTACCTAGAAATACAAATAAAAAAGTCAAGTCGATGTACAATAGGCATTTCAAAGAACATTTGGCATTTAATTAACTAGAAAACAAAGATGCCAAATTAATCCCACAGCTTTGATACCACATAAACCATAATCAAATGTCGTTAGAATTTATTCATTATGATCATTTCTTTAATGGCCTGTTTTAAACTTAGAATATTGAATAAATCTTTATAAATTATATCTGTCTATCTAGATATACGTGTATGTATATGGAGGATATTTTGGATTTTAACATCTAATTTTCCAGAATAATCCAACTTGATTTGAAAAGCAATGAGGATGTATTTTAATAAAAGCTCTATACCTTACTATTCCCACATTGGCTTGGTACAGAATGTTTTCGTCACTCAAATGCTATACAAGAGAAGGGGTAAAAGCAATTCAATTAGTGTTGATTGAAAGTGATGATTCCTTGTGTACAAATGATCCTATTTTGTCCTGTTAAAGTCTACAGATTTCAATATAAAAAATATTTCAGGTCTTATAATGTATGGGGTTTTGGGCTAAAAATATCTTATATCATACTGTCAGGAAATGGTAGAAATAAGGTAGAACATGAGAGTGAGGTTTATAGAATATTGTATTGGAAATCAACAGACATGTATAGCCTTTCTACTTGTGCCCCAGGATACCATCCCAAACAGCTCCACTCAGTAAAGTGATGGGAGTTAGGATCCCTGTTGAAATGTACTCCCGAACATGGATTGACAGAGTAAGACCTTGGCTACATGGAGGTTTGAATGAATAGAGGGGCACGTCAGCTCGTACTGCACAGGATGGTGCAATGTGCGATCCTTCTGATTCCTGTTCAGCAGAGAAAATTGTGATCTTCTGGTACTCAAACGAACTAGCTGTATTAAATGGTTTATCTATTATTGCAAAAATTCCAAAACATGTTGACAAATTAAAAATTTTAAATGTTATTTTTTAGGTAGTTAAAATAGAACATTCAGGAGAGAAAGATAAAGACATGAAACAACATGATAATACAAATAACTGATAGAAAAATAACTACTATTGTAGCTTTGAGGTTGAAAGTAGTATTCAAAGTAATCTACATTTATTAAAAATGACAGCATTTCTGATTGCAATAGACTTTCCCCCTCCAAAGGGGGGTTTTTTTGGGGAGGTATGTTCGAGCAGGACATAGATGATGAGAATAGTATTTATTACAACTATCATGTGGCCCAGAAATCCTTCTCTTGAGTATATATCAAACTAAATGGATAAGCGTTTTTAAAGATATCTACATTTCATAGTTTGTGGCTTTATTTCATCATACCCAAATAGTAGGCTTCATTGAGACTCAACTGAATATCAGAATACGGATATCCTTCCGTGTTGTGACTTCTGTCCCCGATAATAGACATACGGATTATGGTTACACGAGTATGAATATTACTTTTCCTAGATTGCATTATTCATTTATAATTAATGTATATATATAGGGACATTTTTGCTAACTAAATAGAGGACCACGATAAATATATGTCTGACAGGGCGTGACAGACTAGAAGAAGTCTGGGGCATCTGGTCATATGGTACATGCAATTAGGAAGATTTTAGATGGTTTCACCACAAGCAAACACACATGATTATATTCATACACATGTATTTATGAGATAATGATTTGTGAAATTAGATACTAGTAAGTAATCATTTATGTATGGATTATATATATATATATACTATGTTATATTTATATTATATATATAATAATATATATATACGTTTTACACCATGAATATTATATTTCCCCATATAATTATCATGCTATGTGGAAGAAAACACATGTTATTATATATAAGCATAAACTTCATACTTGAATATTTATTTTTAAGTAGATTACTACTGTAAAGTGCGGCTTGCTGGATTAAATATTGACCGAAGGCTCGTTTCAACACTCAAGTCATCCATGAAACCTAGACTTCTGAGTGCTTGGTGAGTGCTCGGATGACAGAGACAACTCCACTGAAAATTTGAAATTTTGGTGAAAACATCCAGAAATTTAAAAACGTTATTAAAAGGTACCTTATGATACTGCTTGTACAGTGTTCTCATATGAGCTCCATATAAGATTGGTAACACAAAGGCTATAATGAAATGAAAAACACCTATAAAAACATGAACTAATGTTCCATACTGAAAACTATATAAATAAAGTCAAAATGCAAGTAAGATATTTGCAAATTCGTGACAAATTTATTCTACAAACTTATTAATAAAAACAAATTAATAGAAGGTGCAACGTTGTTAAACAGAAAAAGGAAAGGCCGATGGGTAATAAAAATATTTCCTCACTTTCCAGTCTTTAGGAAAAGCAAATTAGAACTGCATAAGAAGTTCTTTATGTGCCAAACTTAGTGAACATTTAAAAAATTCCAGTGACTGATAGTATGATTAGGCGTAGGAAAACTCCCCATATGGGTGCCTGTGGATGTTGAACATGACACTAAAGAGGAATAGCAGGCTCGCATTCCTGTTGCATGCAGATTATTTGTAAACTACCTTATTACAAGTAATACTTCCACACTCATACACCGACTGGATGGTGGGACTTTAAAAATTTAGCAGTATCAATGAGTCACATGTAACCTCTAGTTAAATGACATTTGTTGCTTGTCAAGTGATGAAGTCAGAGATTTTGAAGCAAATGCAAGCCTGCTTTGTTTCATTCCTGTGTACCCTCAGCATGCCAGCCCTCAGTGTGGAAAGGGTCCCTGTAGTATGCTAGCATATGGTTTTATTTGCTCTTGACCTTTCAGAGACGTGTACTAATAAACTCTATTCTTTTTTTTTTTTATTATTTTTATTTGTGCTTTGGTGATTTTCCGTACTCATTTATCCATTCAAGAGTTCAGGAGACCTATTTCCCCTTCCTTGCTCCCAACCACCACCTCACCCCTACCCATCGCAGATCGTGCATTCTGCCATAAGTTTTCTGCATCTTTCTCTGCTTTTTTGTTTTGTTTTGTTTTCATTTTTTTTAACAATAGGTGATAATTTGTGAGTACAAGCATCCTTCATGTAAAACCAATTTGCAAGCAGTTGTGCCCAAACCCACACAGCTCATGGGTCCCACCATCTCTATTCTTAATAAATTACTCAGGCTATAGCAATCAGTTAATAGCAATATTCCTAAGTGACACATCTGCCTCTTTATTGATTACTTTTTACAGTTCTGTGACAAAACACCTGACAAAAACAACTTAAGGGAGGAAAGGTTTATCTTGTCTCAAGGTTTGAGGGGGTAGTGCATCCTGACAAGTGAGTCATGCAACAGGAGAGTGAGGCAACTTGTCAGATTATGTTACAGTCTGGAAGCAGAGAGAGACGATGCTGGTTCTCAGCTATTTCTCCAGTCTAGTCAGTCCAGGACTCCATGGTGTATGCCACTCACATGTGGGGTGAGATTTCTCTCTTCAGTAAATACTTTGTGGAAAAGTTCTCACATATTTGCCTAGAGGTATGTCTTTCAGAGGATTCTATGTCCCCACAAGTTGATTCTCAAGGTTAATCACCACCACGGGAGGGGTGATGGATTAGTAGTTAAGAACACTTCCTCTTCAAGCACCAGGTCCTTAAATTCTAATCCCTAGCCATATAAGTAGGCAGGCGTGACTGAGTGTACCTAAAATCCCAACACTGGAAGCCACAGATATTTGGATCCCAGTAGTTGGCCAGCAAGCCTAGTCAAAATGGAGCTACCAGTTCAGTGTGAGACCCTGTCTGAAGTCATTAAGACAGATAGTGAAGGAAGAGGATACTGTAAATCCTGCATGTGTGTTTGTATGCACAGTCACAAGTATGCAGCACACACATACATTACACTGCACACACACATACACATACACACATGCACATACACTATATATATATATATATATATATATATATATATATCTCACAATTGGAGCTATAGCAGTTGGGATGATAATGCTTCCCCACCTCAGAACCATGAACTATCTACCAAAACCCCCAGTTCTAAGCAATAGAAAAGTCCTTTACAGTTTTTGATCAAGATAATTCAGGAAACTCTCAAAACAATATAAGCTAATGCCATTGTACTTGGTTGCTTCCTTAACCCTAAAGGTAAGACTCTATTGCTGAAGATATGATACACTTTAGAGGGAGGACTTGAAGGAATTGATCTGGAACTAACATGAAAGCCTCCTCTCTGAGGACCAAATATTAGTATATTAAGGTGCTATGCAAGCTACCAAGGGAGAAGTTTCTATCTCTAGATCAAGAGCCGTATGCCCTTGCTTTCTACAGAGCTTACTGATAGTTTGTTTATCTAGTCCCAAATGGCCAACCTTAAGTACACGTACATCCTAGCACTATTAAATAGACTTACAGTAAGATATTTAATAAATTGGATCAGGCATGGTGGTGAATGACTTTAATCCCAGCACTCTGGAGGCAGAGGCAGGTGGATCTCTGAGAGTTCAAGGCTAGCCTAGCCTATATAGTGAGTTCCAGGATGGCTAGGGCCACAGGGAAACCCTGTCTCAAAAAGACCAAAAAAATACATATTAGTAAACCAAATTTGAACTCCAGCAAAAAGTAAATCTGTAGGCTTCATTGCAAGAGTGCTATAAGAAATAGTTTATAACATACATGTGAGAGCATTCCGGGCTGTAGTATGATATATAAACCAAGTCATATTCGTTTTAAAGGAGAAGAAAAGTTGGACTCCATGGAAATTTAATAAGATATGAGCTATTTATTGAACTTAGAATTACTTGTCTATTCCTAACTAGTAGGAGGTTTATTTTGTTAATACTGTATTATAAATTAATATTTACTTGGGGGTCGCAGGGGAGACGCCATAACACGCCAGGCCAGAGCCTTCAGAACAGAAAGAGAAGACTAACTTAGGCTTCCAACATCCAATATATACACAAAACTGAAAACCTGAAACCTAGCCAAGTCAATACACCAAAATAAAAAAAAAAAAAAAAAAAAAAAAAAAAAAAAAAAAAAGGCCGCATNGGTTATCCCTGGATAAATGGTCAGCCCATGAAAGGAAACAGCCAGAACTGATAAGAGTCCAAAACATCATCTCCAGACAAAGTAGACTGTTATGCTTCTCGTCCACCTGTGCCCCAATTCTAAGCCTAGGGAACAATCTACGTAAGAGGGGGAGTGGTAGAATGTAAGGGCTGCAATTGGGGTGAACACTAAAACTATGACAATATAGTCTGCACACTTATTTGATCAACTTGATTGAACATTCAAGCCCCTCCAGCTGGATGGTGGGAGAGTTGGGCTTTGTGGGCTGGGGCACAACTGCTTCCAAATTGGTTTTATATGAAGGATGCTTGTACAAAAAAAAAAAAAAAGGAGCTAGATACTGAAAAGTCCTTAAAGCAAGTTTTCATTCTAGGCCTGAAGAAGGCAAAGAGCTTGGAGGAAGATAGTCATTAAAATCCACTCTGTAAGATTTGCAGTTTAAAAAGGTATACTTAAAAATAACATTTATACAGATGTGTATTTCAGTAGATATTTATACACAAATACAAAATAAACCATATAATTAATGGACTTGATTTCTCTGAAGTCATAGTCCAGTCATATAGCTTTAAAGAGCAAAGTGTATATTGGGTAAAATTTATTTAGCAGATACTTAACTCTGCCCAAGCTTTATCCACATAGTATAGGATATTTAAGGCTTAGTGAAACGTTTAGATTAGTTAAATCTGGGTGTAGGTTTTGGCGAAAATGGTAATACATTTGAACTAATTGGGAATATAAATTTTTAATTGTTTTATTTATAATTTGTAGTGGGTTAAGGTACACAAATGTTCTATATATTTTTCTGAATTATACAACATCACATTGTAACACTTTCTTTTACCTGTAGGAAAATTTAAAGGAACTAAGCTTAAATTTACTTCCCAAATAAGTAGAAGTCATAGTCCAGTCATATAGCTTTAAAGAGCAAAGTATATATTTGGTAAAATTTATTTAGCAGGTACTCAACTCTGCCCAAGCTTTATCCACATAGTATAGGATATTTTAAGGCTTAGTGAAATGTTTAGATTAGTNCAAAGGTCAATTCCAGATCGATTGGGGACCTCAACGTGAAGCCCAAAACCTCTGGAGGTGATAGAAAAAAAAAAAACTTGGCAGCAGACTACAAGAACATAGCATAGGAAAGGACTTCCTAAATCAGACAGCAGCATGCACAAGAAATAAGACCGACAAATTGACAAATGGGACCTCATTTAAACTCAAAAGCTTTGTACATCAAGGGAAACAATAAACGAAGTGAGAGAGAAACCCACAAGTGGGAGGAAATCTCACTGCAGATACATCTGAAAAAGCATCTGAATTTCCAGGAGTATACAAATACTCAATAACAAAGAAGAAAAGGCAAATTCAATCACTTAAAAGAAGGAGACAAAGGAAACTTAATAGAGACTTCACAGAGGAGGATTCGAGATGGCTGAAATTATTCTTAAAAACTGTTTCAATGTCACTATAATTTAGGGAAATGCAAATTGAGGACCCACTTTAAAGATATCATCTCACTTCCAATAAGACTGGCCAGGACTGGGAAAACAAATTGATTACAAAGCTGGAGAGTTGTGGGGAAAGGGGGAGCACTCAGTCCATTTGCTTAGTGCGGAATGTAAACTTGTACAACCACTGTGGAAAGCAGTGTCGAAAACACTTGAAAGACTCAAAATGAACTTGCCATTTGACCCAGTCATACCACTCCTGGATATATATACCCACAAGACTCATCTTACTGCAGAAATACATGCACAGCTATATTTATTGCAGCTCTGTTCACAGTTGTGGGGGGACTGGAGACAACCCAGATGCCCCTCAACTGATGAACGGATGGAGAAAATGTGGTACATGTACACAATGGAGTTCTATGCAGCAGTAAAGAAAGACAATATCATGAACTTTGTAGGTAAATGGAATGGAGCTAGAAGATATTATGTTAAGTGAAGTAAACACAGTCCAGAAAAACAAATGATGAAGGGTTTCCCTCATCTTGTGGATGCTAGCATCCAATTGACCCACTTGTAAAATATTTCTTGTGGGAGAGGGATGCATATTGAAAGAACAAACAACAGATAAACGGACTGCATCGGAAAACTGATTGAAATGGTGGAATCTGGAGGGGTGGGAGGGTTGGAAAATCGCAGGGGACAGCCGGTCTAATTGATTTAAGTATTCTAATTGACGTGAGTTCAACAGTATTCAATTTTGCCCAACTCTATCCACAAATTACATGAATTTTAGGACTTAGTGAAAGTAAAATTGTCTATATAAACAAACATTTTGGTTAAAGGTTTTAACAAAACCGGTAATACATCTAAGTTAATTGGAAATATAAATGTTTGTTGTCCACATTTTTTTTTTTTTGGTGGTCTTTTCGAGACAGGGTCTCCCTGTAACCCAGCTGTCCTGGAAACTCACTTTGTAGACCAGGCTGGGCTTGAACTCACCAAAGACCCGCCTGTCTCTGCCTCCCAAGTGCTAGGTTTAAAAGGCGTCGCCACCACGCTCGGCTCGTCCACATTTGTTTTACTTAAAATCTTGTATAACAATAACTTTTGGGATTAAAACATATAAAATGTTCCTATAATTTTTGTGTTGTTACAGTATCATCTGTAACATTCTCTTTACTGGTAGGATAATTTAACTTAAGGAATTAAGTTTGCTTCGAAAATTAACAACATACAGTTCAGCCAAAACAGCTTGGTGCTAAATTTAATGAATTTACACCTTGATTCCTGCCTATAGGATATACTACGACTTCCTTTTTGAGACTTATGGGCCAAAAAATAAAAACCTAATAAAAAATTTAAAAAAGGGGGATACAGTTTATATTAAACCTCTTGTCTTAAAAAAAAAAATTCAAATTTTAAATTTTAAAAAACTAACTATGGGGAAAAGATATTGTATGTTCCCACAGTAACGTACAATTAAAAAAAAAAGTCGAGAAAAGAAAAAAAAAAGATAATACAGCTTTGGCATTTGTAGATTGTACCAAGAAATATAGACCCAGCGAGAAACTTGTGTCCCATCTTAAACATTAAAAGGAAGAAAAAGCCTCAGAACTGCGCTACAGGTGTCAAACAACTCTGTGGATCATATTTGTAACAAACTATTATAATGAGTCCTAATGAACCTTACCTGTTCTAGGTTGCCGACAAAAGATTGTAATAATATGAGAGACTTTCGTACCTCCTTTCTACACCTTCCAGACCCTCCCAAACAAAGAAAAATATATGGAGTGTAATGAAAGTCATTCTCTTTGTTTTATAAATTTATATTTTTTATTTTTAAAACTCTAGATGCCACTGCGCTGTGCCCATTCCCCCCAAATCCCCAATTCCCCCACACCCACCAGAGCTCAATGCATTCTTCCAAACAATGGCTCACTTTCATGATCTCTTTCTTCCAAGTCTTCTCTCTCAATCTATCTCCCTCTTCTCCATGAAAAGTTGACTGGTTTTGAGATGACAGAAGTTCATTGTTTCATGTCACGTGTTTCAGTATCTTCGATGCGCCCCTTTCTTTGTTGTTTGTTTCCAATATTGCATCACTCCCACTGCTTTGGACCAAAAAGCTCAGGAGCCATACACAAAAATACTTACAACATAGTAATTGGCACTAGCATCCACGATGAGGATACCATTCATCGTTTGTTTTTTCTGGACTTGTGTTACTTCACTCAGCATGGATGGTCCTCGTAGCGTGCAGACAACACATTTTCCTGCAAAGCTCATGATGTGTCAAATCTTTTCTTTAACTGGCTGCAATAGAACGACTACTCATTGTGTGATGTATCAAACATTTCTCTATCCAACCTAAGTCAGTGAGGAGCGATTGGGTTGGTTTCACCAAGGTCCTTCCTGGGTGTGAAGTAGAGCTGAAATAAACATGGCATGTGCACCTGTCATGTATCTCTGCGTGTGGGGTGATCTTGAGGGTACCTGCCCAGGAGGGTAAGGGCTGGTCATATTCTCTAAACTGTAAATTAGAGCTGACTGTTAGAGAGAGTAATCTCTTATAAAACCAGTGAAAAACTACTTTCCCTTCTGCTTTAATTGACAATAGACATAGGAACTGTGAAAGGGATTATTCTCTTATATTCAGAACCAAATATAATACTAAAGTTTTATATGTATAATTATATAATTAAATTTAATGTCATTAGCATATAAATTTTAAGATACAGGAGTGCTCTGATACAGCAATGGATTTATTGCAAGAAGAGAGATGTTGGCCAGTGGATTCCAAGCCCCTCCCAGAAAGGTAAAGGCGTCTTCTTCCTGGAAACTGGAATACCTGCAAGGAAGAGAGGCGGTAAGGCCCTGCTGTCGAAGACCTGATTAAGCATGGGAAAAGATGTATTTAAACCCACTGGCGTCAAGTGTACAGTGGAGTGGTCTCCTGGAATATACCAGAGAGTCTGATATCAGCAATGGTCCTATTACGTCTCGTTGCGCCAAGAGAATTAGTTGGCCAGTGGATCCACAGGCCCCTCCCAAAAGTGTAAAGGCTTCTTGTCCTAACTAAGGAATACCTGCAGAAGAGAGGGTGTAAGTCCTGCTTTGCAAGACCTGATGTATAGCATGGGAAATATGTATTTGGACACACTTGCAAGTGTACAGGTTGGTCTCTGGAATACCAGATTCAAGATAGTTAGCCTAAAAAGGCCACTAAACCAATAAAGCAAATATACTGGATCTCCTTGATCAAGAATACTCAACCTCTCCTTATCTCACGCACACAGCACACCTCACCACCCTCACCCCTGGCCTGGAAAATACACTTTGCGCAGCAGTGGCAAGCCATTATGTCTATTATATCCCAAAGTCTATTTGGGTAACTTTATTACTCCTTTCTCCTTGGATGAATAACTCCCTACGACTGATGCCACAACCTCTACATCCTCTATGTTAGAGAAGTTATAAGCCACAGTAAGACCTTCATCTATTTAACAGAAAACATAATCATAAGGTCATCAAATGGTTTAACATAACCATCCCAAACATCTGTGTCTATACCGAAGTAACCTACCAAAAAATATATAGAATAAATTAGTACTACTTAAATACCTATATATCTAATGATTGCTTGTGCTCATTAGAGGAGGATTGGAAGGTTATATTCCTGGGACAAACCTGTTGACATATAGCCCATGAAAGAAAAAGAAACGCCAGAACTGACCAGAGTCCAAATACGACAATCCAGAGAAAGTGAGACAATGCTTCGTCCTGCTCTACTCGTCCATCCACGTCCGATGCCATCATTTTCCCTAAGCCTGAGGGAACAATACATGGCGAGAGATGGGGTATGGTAGAATGTAGAAGGGCTGCAATTGGATTGAATAATGCTGCAGAAGAGTACTACAGAATGTAGAACTGGACACATTGATATTGATCAACTTAATTTACATTACAAGCCCCCTCCGCTGGATGGTGGGAGCCTTGGACCTGTGTGGGTTTGGGCACAACTACTGCAAATTGGTTTTTACATGAAAGATGCTTCTACTTTCTTAAAAAAAAAAAAAAAAAAAAAAAAAAAAAAGAAAATAAAAAAATTTATTATTGAAAAGTGATGAAATAATAAAAACATAAAATGCATATCATCCACACTACTTGTTTTTGATCTGTCTGAAGAATCGCAAATATTTAAATGTATAGATTCATCTTCCAAGAGAAGAAAATAAACAGGCAACAAACCATTCTTAAGTGGAATCAAAATTTTTATAATCCGTGGGTCCTGTATATCTTGGTGGGATGTAAATGCAACAAGATAGCCAGAAACAGAGTCATAATTACACAAAGCTTGAAAATAAGTAATCAAGGATTTTAAATTTTGGCAAGGTGCAGGTCATAATGGGTAGGCCAAACGTGTTTTCTCAGCAATAATTCAAACAGCATTAGCAGTGTGTCTATTAGAATCACTATCCAAATCTGGCTGAATGTACCAAATGTAGAGACTGTGTAAGATCATCAACCATCTGTCGAAAATAGAATAATGACCCCCCCCCCCAGAAATGAATTCTCTTCCTTGGAGGCTGTGAGTATGATACATTGTAAGGAAAGAGGGAATTAATATGACAGATGGAATTGAGTTTGCTGATCAACCCCTCATAAATGGTAAGCTTATCTTAGATTAACTGGGTAATCTCAAGACAACCACAGAGACTTTTAACACTGGAGAGAGAATTAAAATCCAAACCAAGAAGATGGTAGACTGAAAGGGAGGAAGCTAAAACTGCTGGCTCTGAAGTTGGAGGCATGATGAATCAACGTGCGTCACCTCTCTGAGAAGTAAGATGGCCAATTCTCCTGTACATCCATAAAGTAATATATCTCTTACACTTTGATCTCAGCCAGTGAGACCTGTGTGGAATCTCACATATTTAGAACTGAAGATAATAACGTTAAATTGTTTTAACCTGATATTCTATGTTATTATCACAGCAGCAATAAGATTCTAACCATGATTTTTACTTCTAGCTGTGGGTTCACAATACTAACAGCTACAGTATGGCATATATAGAGCACCTGTGGTGTGTTAGAAGCTCAAAATGCATTTATTTCTCCCAAATATCTGAAGAAACACTAAATTTATAAATGAAGAAATCAAGGTACATAAAAATTAACTTGCTATCAAGGAATAATTGAACAAAGATTGGAACATGTGTAATTATAACCTATTTCAAAGTCAACAGTCAGGTATTACCAACTTCCTCTCAGACCATAAGTATAACCATTGCTGTGATTAAATTGCTCAAATAACTGAACTACCACTTGACAAGAAGTAAAACATGAGGTGCATAGTTATGTGATATATCCAGAAGTAAATCTATAAATTTTAGTATTTAGAAAGCTTGTTATTATAGAATATAGGGAGAAAACGTTAAGTAGATAGAAATTGAGTCAATCTGTCCCTGTCTTTTGAAAGACAGATTTTGAATTTATGGAATATTAATTGTGCTAGCTTGGAGCAATTATGTCACCTGGTTAACAAATGACTAGAAAGTTCTGATTTATAGCACAAATATTATTTTTTAAAGTCCCACATATGTCTTTCATAAGAAAGAAAAACGTTCCCCCTTAACTATTAAGGTATGAATTGATCTCCTTGGGAGAGCTTTGTTACTATGATTATGTGAAATAACCATAATCCAGTGTTATTTTCTGTTTCAACACAATGTAGCAGCCTTCCCCAGTACCCTTTTAGTTTCTTGTGGCCTTATTACCTGGTAAACCTGCAAACCTGGTTTTTACAAACTCACTGTTCTGTGTTTTCCCTTTGTACTACTCTATCCCTTGCCAGGGGGTCTGGAGTGTCAAAGTAGAGAAGGGAGATTTGGCATAGTCTATATTTCTCCCATCAGCAGTACAGGTTGGTGAAATGAAAATTCAAGCACTCCTGTTTGCAACATTAGTGTTTGCTGACAGCCAACTCAGCACTCAGCAGACATCTTTAATGCCATCTTGCCAGGTATGCGATTTACACTTGATAACAAATTTGGATCTTGGCCTCTCACTGCCTAGCTGTCAGAATGTGGGCTTCCTAGAGCAGCAGCTTGCTTTGATCCTAGAGGAGAGCGATTTCATCCTGCAACTGACCATTAAAGACACAGCCCCATCTGCTACACTCAGTACTACATTCCTATAGGAAACAGGAACTCAGAGGCTGGAGTGCTAGTAGAGGGGAATAGTAGTGACAAAATTAATGAGAATTTGTAGGAGAATAAACTTTTCAATACCGAGCATAATTCAAAGATATGTCAACATAACAAGAAACATTTTCTTTATCTTCAAACTTAAAATTTATAAAGCTGAAAATTTAATTAAGAATTTTTTATAACTTAATCTATAAGCTTAAAGAATCTGCTTGTGCTAGTTAAAGGTTTTTATTTATTTCTGAGGCAAAAAAAAACTGCTTTACAAGTTACTTCAAAAATAGATTTGATTCAGATGTCTATTTTTAGTTGGTTAAAAGAGGGTGATTTTCATTATTCAAATGCAAATTTTTCATAAATGGGATACATTAAAATATATAAACAAATGAAAAAGGCTTTGTCTTTGGGACTCATGGAAGACCGAAATATACACATGATAGAGTAACATCCAAGAATCAGATGGTCTCTGCTATGTGTGAGATAGCTCTTGTGCAACATTTTGTGTTTATATAGGTATGGAATACAAAATTCATTTTTTCTTAAGATATTCTAAAAATATTTGAATGTCATCTAAAGTATTCTAAAAAAATTTGTACATCATCTAAAATACCATATCAATGGCATTTTATACAAATTTTAGATACCATATCAATGGTATTTTAGATGACATACAAATTCTGCTCATTATTTCTGTGCAACTTTATTTTGAAAATGAAGAATAAGGATTTGAAATAGTAAAATTACCAGGCTATCTGTTAAGAGCTGAGCAGCTGAATTATTATATTGTATTGGGCACTTACTGGTATCACAGCAATGGGTATCCAAAGTCAACATAGAACTTAGATTCTTTTTTTTTTTGTATTTAATCATTTATTTATTATTCATTATCTCCTATGTCTGACTTCTTGCAAATGTTAGTTTTTTATTTTTTATTTTATTTTTTAAGGGATTCTACAATATAATGACACAGTTGTTTGCAGAAAACATTGATGTTACTCAGTATGTCATACAATTAGGTAATTGGTGCATTTTGCAAGTATCTATGTCCAAATTTTGAACAACCCAAGGTTCCCATAGTCCAGTTGGAGAAGCTTGTATGCACAGGCATGTTGATCAATCAGGAGT
Organism: Rhizomys pruinosus; assembly: GCA_009823505.1. Taxonomy (NCBI): domain Eukaryota; kingdom Metazoa; phylum Chordata; class Mammalia; order Rodentia; family Spalacidae; genus Rhizomys; species Rhizomys pruinosus. The sequence continues at coordinate 512,842 of VZQC01004776.1, forward strand.
CCAGACTATATTCCTGTAGTCTCATGATTCACCCCTATCTCTCCACAGCCCTTACAATCTACCATGCCTCCTCTTCCGCAGTTTGTTCCCTGGGCTTTGGGAAAGGGGCACAAGTGGGTGAGAAGAAAACAGTCTAATTTCTTTGGAGTTGTCATTTTGGACTCCAGTCTGTTCAGGTTGTTTCCCTTCATGGATTGACAGCTTTCCCAGTGATACCCTTTTTAGTCATACTAACAAAGCACAAGCTATTGGATGTACAGGCATTTAAGCAGTACCACTTATTATGTCAAGCTAAGCTGTGAGCATAGACACAGATGCTTGGATGGTATGCTAATCCGCAAACTGTGGTTTCTCTATAAAGGGTGACAAGTTCTTATTGTGGCTTATAACATCTCCTAACCACTAGAGGACATAAGCTTGTGGCATCCGCTGTGAGTTATTCCTCCAAGGAGAGAGCTAATAGCCAAATAGATTTGGGATATATATAGACACTTGGCTGCCACTGTTGCACAGTATCTCCAGGCTGTTGAGGTGTAGCTGATATTGACAGAGGAGTCTTGCTTGTCTCAGGGAGACCAATATTTTGCTGTATTGCTTTAGTGGCCTTTGGTAATGCTCTCTAGCATTTCAGAGGCCAGTTGTACGCTAGCAAGTGACGTCTCATAACATTTTTCATGCTCACACCAGGTCTTCGACAACAGGGACTTACTGCCTTTCTCCTTGCATATATCCCACTTATAGGCAAAAGGCCTTTATAATTTGGGGGGGGGGGGTTGAATCCCCTAGCCAACATCTCCTAGGCAGAATAATTCATTGCTGATGTCAGAGCTTTCCTGTAGTAATATATTTTGCTTAATTACACAACTTATAAACACTTTACTATTGAATTTGGCTCTAGATAGAGAAATATCCTTTCACAGTTCCTATGCCTATCAATCAATTAATACGTTATGCCTGTTTTATAGGAAATTACCACTGTAACAATTGGCTCTAGTTTACAGTTAGGGAGTGGTTTCATTACCATCATGTTTTTCTTTTTCCTATAAAGGGGAGAGGTAGGAAGGTTTCTCAGTATCTGGAAGGTAAACTTCATTAGGGCCCATTATAAACAGTTAACCCCAATATTATTCAGAGAGATGCTCAGTGTCTGTGACTCAGGCAGTCTGAGGTTCCTCTTTCTTTAATGTTCAGATGGGTCAACCTCTCTGCTGGCATTTCCCAGTCCATCCTGCATAGCCATAAGTTGTATGTTTTCAGGCATTTAGATTGGTGATTTTTACCTGTGGGAACATAAAATTCTCCTCCCATTGTTAGTTTCAAGATCAGAAAAATTGAAAATTTATCAATAGGATTGGAACACAGAGTTTTCCATTTGTATCCCAGAAAGGATAGTACCCCACCTCCCACCTCCCTCTTTTTTTTTTTTGTTTTTATGTTTTGACCTATAGATGCCTAAGTTGTATTACACACACCCATAAACAGGAGCCAAGGCATAAGCTTTCATTAAATTTACCCAAACTGTTTCTCATTGACTGTATGCTACTTATTTGGGAAGGAAATTTAAGCTTAGTTCCTTTAAATTGTCCTACAAGTAAAAGAAAGTGTTATAATGTGATGTTGTGTAATTCAGAAAAAATATATAGGCCATTTGTATACCTTAACCCAGTACAAATTATAAATAAAACAATTAACATTTTATATTCCCAATTAGTTCAATTGTATTACCATTTCCACCAAAACCTACACCTAAATTTAACTAATCTAAAAATTCAGTAAGCCTTAAAATATCCTATACTTGGTGGATAAAGCTTGGACAGACTTGAGTACCTGCTAAATAAATTTTACCTAATAAACACTTTGCTCTTTAATGCTATATGACTGGACTAAGACTTCTACTTATTTGGGAAGTAAAAATTTAAGCTTAATTACTTTAAATTGTCCTACAAGTAAAAGAAAGTGTTACATTTTGATGTTGTATATTTCAGAAAAATATAGAGACCAACCCAATACAAACTATAAATAAAACAACTAGCATTTTATATTCCCAGTTAGTTCAAATATCAGAACTTAGATTCTTATTGCATAGGTCTTGGTCAGTTTTATAGTGGTGCGTAGGCCTTGGTCTGTCTTTAGTTAATATGATTTCCTTTCTCAGGAAATAAAAAAAGAAGTGAAGCTAAAGCAATGTCTATTCACTTACTCATCCATAAACACTTAAAAGTACATTTTGAAACTGATAACAAACTCCACAGCTGGATGCTATTTTTTCTTGTTTGTTTGTTTGAATGCACTGGAAATTTTCCATCACTAAGTCCTCCTAATGTTTTTTACCATGACCAAGTCAGATTTATCTCATCTATTTCACATCCAGGAACCATTTTCTCACTCTCCTTAACTGTACCACTGATATAAAGTCTGTTTGTGAGCATATTTCCCATGCTGTGCTCTATCAGCCCCACTGACATTTAACCCTCGTTGGTACTGCACTTTTTCTCTTTAACTTTTGATGTCCAGAGCATTGGTCAACTCCCTACACAAGCAAATGGCTCAAGATTTCATGTCTGTTAAGATGGAAGAGTGTGCTGGAAATTCATGCTACTCTTTTCATTTTACTTTAATGACTTTGAGGATGAGTAAATAGGAAAGCAATACTTCTGAAGGAGTGTTTCTAGGTGGATGTTTAATGGTGTATCACAAGGAATATCTCAAGGAGAGTCTATGTCCAGATTAGCTGCAAAAGTCTAAGTGTTGTTTTTTTCTTATGCCAAGGGAAAAGGAAAAAGAAAAAAAATAATTCTTAACAGCAAAGAAGAGTTCAGTTGTCAAAATACAAATGCACAAAAAGAGCTCCAGTCTAAAAAATCAGAAGACTAGTCGTATGAGAACCAGAAAGGCAATCAACAGGGAAAGTCTGAGTTCTGAAGATACAGATTAAGAACAAGCAATAAGGGTACCACAACAAACATTTATCAAACAAGAAACAGAAGTTTTGATGTAACATTGATAGAAACACAGTTTTTGCACAAAAGAAAATTAGAAACTCTTTTATGATTTTGGTTGACGTATTTCACTAATAAAGGTCACTACCAGTTGACCCCAGAATCCTACAACTCATCCCTCACACATTTTCTATGTAACTATGCTCACATTTACCAAGCAGTAATACACACAATTGACATAGTAAAGTGTGGATATAGTTATTTTCTACGAGTCCCTTTCTTGTCAGCATGATATTGAAGATGGTATTTGCCTGTGCAAGATCTTCCAGGGTGTCACAGCTTATGTTCTAGTCTTTGAATTTATGGTGACAGGAAAAGGACAAACAAACCAACTGATACACACAGTGACACTACTCAGTGAAGGCTGAATTCAAAAGACTTTTTCCTTATAAAACACGAGGAGAAAGCTGCTGAGCATTTTTGCTCTCAGCTCTCACCCCTTTTACAAGTAATCAAGGACTCAGGAGATAATCAAACACTGTCATGGTGGTTCCACAGGTAGCTCAGAGCAAGGGGAGGTCAGTAAAAGACTGGTTTTGGTGTGAGATTGTCTGCATGGGATAGTAACTCTAAGAGCCTTTTCATGTTTCTGAATAGGTTATTTTCTGTTTGTCAATATTTTTTATTTGTTTAAATTTATTAGAATATTAGGCAATTGCAAACTATTTTCCATAGTTATTCTCTATCTTACTGATCCATTTTTACTTTGGGAAATTAAAAAAAAATCATTCTTTTCTTTTTTATTTTAAATAATTTTCAATTAATTTTCTCTCTAGAACTTATTTAGGTGTATGGTACTATATTGCATAAGGACACTGTCACACTGATACTTAATGCACATTGAATGGTACTATATAGTACTATATTGCATAAGGACACTGTCACATTGATATTTAATGTACATCGAATTCCCCCAATTCCCCTAGTGTTCCCTTTTTCTTTATTCCTCTCCTGTTAGTCTCCTTTGCTCCAATAGACAGTTTTTCCTTCTATTTTCATGTCCCAGGTACATATATGACTTTACATTTATATATAAAAATCTAGGAACCATAAATGAAAAAAATACAATATTTGTCTTTCTGAGTCTGACTTATACCACTTAATATGATTCCTTCTGTACTATTAATTTTCCTGCAAACAACATAACAATGTTGTTTCTGGTTTAAAATTTTCCATTGCGTAATAATACAGGACTCACTAATTAGCTTCAAGCATACTATATATTCCAAACTGGCCTTAAGTAGTTAACACATGTATTCATGAATATGTTTTACTCAGCTTCTTCAGCTTCTTTTGTAAGACAAGTCTAGAGATGTCCAATGGATAAACTACAGAACCCAAGGCAACAGGTCTGAGTCTGGATTCTCAAAACAACTTTCTCATATAGGAAACGCTACAATAAAGGGTGTCTTGGCTGTGGTCACCATTTGTCACCACAACATTTTAGCTATCAACTCTTCTAAATATTGACACTAAAGGGCATATTTTTGAGACTTGAACCTAAAAGGCAACTGTCTTTTACCTTAGAAGGGCTTCAAAGAAATTTGAACACAAAAGATCGTTGTTATGGTCACATTGTTAATTTTATAGCTTATTCTATGTTTAGATTTTGATTTATACATATAATACATATTTGTAATCTGTAAATATGATTTAAGAAAATGTATTTGACACATCTTAGGAGTGTGATAAAGAGAGATACTAGGAGAAAAATTGCAAAAAAGAAAATTAAAAACAAAACCTACACAAAATAAAAAAATGTTTATGAATTTAGAATAAGAGAAAATCCAAGATTGATATTATGCTAGAGCTTATAAGATTGGTGTGTAGTAGCGTGACTTGTCATGTATTTCCAAAACTATGGGGACAAATAAAGGATTAGTCCTTCATTTTTTTGTGTATCCTTAAAATGGTAATAGAGGTAATTTTCTATTGAATTAAAATAAGTTGTTGCCACTTCTTCACGGATCATAGTACACTTTAATTATAAGGCCTATTACAGTTAACAGGGGAGAGTTTTCCACCACATGACAAGGCTGATGCAGCCCTTGGTACTCATTTAAAGTGGTTAAATGGGATTTAATGGATTGTTAACAATCTGGCATAATTTATAAAAAAATTATTTTTATTGCCACTTTTAAGATAAGTTGAATTTCTAATATTTTAATCCTCTGTAATTCAAATGTTATTTTTTTCATTAATTAATCCAAGAATAAATCAGTAAGGCTGAATGTTTTGCTTCTGACCTGTGATAAAAAAATCCTGATAAGGATTATATATATACTAGTATGGAATGCCCCACATAAAAACATTGAGAGTTTCCTAGTGTAAAAGTCATCAAAGTGATGTGGAAAAGCATTTAGCAGAAAGGATTCACGTTCCAGAAAGTAGTTTAGACCGGTTATCCTCCAATGTGTCATGTAATTATGAAACTGATTGTGGGAAAACTTAGTTAAGATGGGTAGCATTCCTAAGCCAATGGTACCTCCTTGGCCACACCCATGGGGTGGAGTGTAGTGACGAAAAGATTTAGCATTTGGCCCTGAGGATTGAGTCATGATGGATATTTAAGCAGACGTGTTGGAATAAAATCTCTCTCTGCATTTGAACCTCAACCTGCCTACACATGGTGTGCTTTCCACATGGGTCATCCTAGGAATAAGAGGGCCCCACCATGGCTGTTTGAGCCCACACTAACACATTGTCCCTAGAACAATACAGTATTCTTCATAATATTATAATTTCAAGGTTGTTATCCTTTAAGCAATATGTGTAAAACTGGGACATTAAAATGGTTTTGAAACGCAATACAGAGAGTATTAAGAAAAATCTTTGGCAACTTGGTGAAATTGCCCAGGAGATGAGAGTGCCACTACACACGCCTGATGACTGGTGTGTGCTTCCCAGAAGCCACAGAGGAGTAGGAGAACGAATCCAGAATGTTATCCTTTGCCCCCTCATGTGCACCATCATACACACACTATTAATAATAAAATAAGCCGAATGAGGCTACCCAGAAGCCATCTGGACAAGTAGCTCGGAAGCCGGGTTCTTCCCGGGGCCTTGAGGGTGGGACCGGGCGCTGGGCCAGAGGGCCAGAGGTCGGAGAGTCGGGCGGGCATGCCGTGCGGCCTTGCGCCTTTGGGCGGTAGCCCAGAGGCATCGGGTGGGTGCTTGGGAGGCCGGGTTCTCTCCCGGGGCCTTGAGGGTGGGACCCAGCGCTGGGGCCAGAGGGCAGAGGGTCCAGAGAGTTGGCGTGCGGGCGCCGGTGCGGGCTGCCGCCTTTGGGCAGGTGCTGCGGGCGCGGGCTAGATAAGGCATAACCACCGCCCCACCCACCCCGCTCATCGTGTGAAGATCCAAGTTCAACTACTTTTTTGGAGAATATTCAGAAACAGAAGAAGAAAGAGTGGCTTTGGCTTCCAAGTATCCAATATAGCAACAAAAATGAAAAGCAGACAGTCAATTCCAAACAAGGAGGGAGAAAGGGAACTAAAACACTGAAAAAACAGCATCTGAAGGAGGAAAGCAAACCATCTGCTAACGTAGTGGATTGTGACTTAAACAAAAATGAGAACCACATGCCAGGGACACGACGAAGGGACAGACATGGAAAAGGCACAGGATAATCCTGCACCAAGCTTCAACCAACTTAGGAACAGCTACAGATGGGAACTGTGGAGGAGACCCAAGGACAATCTTAGAGGAATTATTGCAGACCTAGACAGAAAATTAAAGAAATAAAGAGGAATTCAGAGAACTAAAGAGGAGAACGAGATAAACCAAAAAGAGCCTAGAGGGAATCAATGACAAAACTACACAAAAGAACTAAAGGAACAGATTGACAAACTCCAGAAAGAAACTAGAGGGAAAAAAAAATAAAGAATATAGAGAACTAAGAGAGAGAATGAAAAACTCAAAAGGACCTAGAGGGATACAATGAACAAACTTCAGAAAGAACTAAAGGAACAGACATGAAACTCCAGAAAGAACTAAGGGAGAAAAAAAACAAACTCCGAAAGGAAATAGAAATAAAACTGAAAGAAGAAAAGAAAAACGAAGAAGGACACCAAGAAGAGATTGAGCACCAAGAAGAGATTGAGAGAGCTAAAAAAAGAAATGGAAATACTAAAGAAAACAAAAAGGAATTAAACACACATTCAACAAAGAGAAAGGAAAGGAAAAAGCCTCAGAAGTAGAATGGAGGAAAGAACAAGAAATCATACTATGGAAAATAACACAACAATTATAGAAAAAAATAGAAACTAAAAAAAAAATTTAAAAATACACAAATTGGAACAACCAGGAAATATGAAACACTATGAAAAGACCAAACGTCCATATCAGGAAAGAGAGAAGGAAAGAATCTCAAGAGAATAGTATTGATCAGATCTTCAACAGAATAATAGATGAAAACTTTCCCAAACTAAAAATAGACAAACCCATACAAATACAAGAAGCACATAGGACCCCAACAGACAAGATCAGAAAAAGACACCCCACACCATATTATAGTTAAAATGCTAGATGCCCCAAAACAAAACAAAATTCTGAAGGCTACAAAGAAAACAAGTCACATACAAAGGAAACCCATCAGAATACAAATGACTTCTCGCCCAAACCATGAAAGCAAAGAACATGGAGCAAAGCATTCCCAGTGTTAAGGGGACTCAGATGCAACCCAGAATACTTTACCAGCAAAAATGTCGACTATATACTTGAAGGAGAGAAAAATATTCCATGACAAAACAAGATGATGGATATACATGTCTGGAAAACCAACTCTTCATAAAATACTTTGAGCAATTCAAAGGGCAGAAGAGAGAGCAACAATCCTCAAACACTAGAAAAGAAACTAAAACACTAACCATAGGAGCAAAATCAGAGCTAGAAAGCCCAAATGGATACTAAAGTGAAAGGAAACAACATCCATCTTTCAATATAACCTTAAATATTAATGGCTAAACTCCCCAATCAAAGGCATAGACTGGAGAATGAATTAGGAAACAAACCCATCATATGCTGTCTACAAGAAACCCATCTCAATTTCAAAGGATAGGCACCAACTTAAGGTGAAGGATGGAAGAAAGTATTCCAAGAACATGGTACCAAAAAGAAAGCAGGTGTGGCGTATTCTAAATATCAGACAAAATAGACTTCAAAGCAAAAGAAATCAAAGGGACAAAAAGGGCCACTATATCTTTATTAAAGGACAATTGACGATGAAGATTCACAATCATAAATAGATATGCACAAGAAACACCGGTGCACCAAACTTTTTAAACAATTCTTCAGGAATCCCAAGGCACAGATTAACCCCAGCACACTAATACTAGGGGACTCAATACCCCATTAAGTCCCCTAGACAGGTCAACAGGACAAAGGATTAAACAGAGAGACATCTGAACTAAATGACACAATACACCAAATGGACATCACAGACATCTTATAGAATATTTCACCCAAACCAGAGAATACACTTTCTACTCACGCACCTCATGAAATTCTTTCTCCAAAATAGACCATATACTATGGGACACAGGGAAAACTCACAAATAAAAATATAAAAGATTGAAATAATCTCATGCATTCTATCAGACCACAGTGCAATAAAACCAATATCAACACCAGAATAAACCCTACATCTAGACAGGAACACATGGAAACTAAACCACACTCTCCTGAATAATGAGTGGGTCAAGGACAACTAAAGAAGAAATAAAAACATTCCGGAACTGAATGACAATGATAAAACAACACAGCAAAATCTTGGGACAATTTAAAAGCAGCTAAGAGAGGAAGTTTATAGCTCTAAAGTGCCTACATTAAAAACATAAATAGGGGGCTGTAGAGATAGCCTATCGGTTAAAAGCGCCGAACCGCTCTTACATAGGACCCGTTTTCGATCCCCATCACCCACATGGCGGCCGAGAAGGCCATCTGAACCTCCTATTCCAGGAGAACTCCACCCAGGGGAAATCTGAGACCCTCTCTGACCCCGCGGCAATGCACGACACGGTGCACAAACCTACATGCAGAAGTACACTCATACACAGAAATAAAAATAAAAAACTAAAAAAAAAACAGAAAGAACACAAGTGAATGATCTAACACATGCAAGCTAAAAATCACTCGAGAAAACAACAACAATGAACACTAAATGGAGACAGACAAGAAGAATAACAAAATCAGAGACAGATCAATGAAACGAAACAAAAGAAAACCATACAAAAATCATGAATCCAAAAGTGGTTCTTTGAGAGATAAACAGATAGACAGACCTCTATTCATTTTAACCAAAAGAAAGAGGGAACTCCAAATCATAAGAATCTGTGATGAAAGGGAAACATCACAACAGATAATGAAAAGATCCAGACAATCAGACGTAACATTTCAAAAACTATATTCTACTAAGTTTTGAAAACCTAGAAAAATGATGAATATCTGAAATCCTGATAACTACCAAAAGCTCAACCAAGAAGAATCGACAGCCTAACAGACCAATAGTACAGGAAGAAATCGAAGATGTAATAAGTATCCTCCCAACCAAAAATGCCCAGCCCGGATGGTTTCACGGCAGAATTTTTATAAAATATTTCGAAAGACTTACAACCATTACTACTAAATTGTTTAGAAGGATACAAACGGAGGGACGTCTCCCAGAATCCTTCTATAGGCCGCATTACGCTACTACCAAAACCAGGGAAAGATACAACCAAAAGGAGGAACTATAGACCCATCTCCCTAATGAACACAGAATGCAAAATTCTAAACAGGATATGGCAAATCGCATACAGACCAACAGCAAGAAACATCATCCACCATGACCAAGTTGGATTCATACCAGACATGCAGGGATGTTCAACTACCGAAAAATCAATAAACATCAAACATATCAATGGACTGAAGGACAAAAACCACACCATCATCTCAATTGATGCGGAAAAGCCTTTGACAAATCCCAGCATCCTTCATGTTTAAAGTCCTGGAGGGAATTGGTCTGAGGAGATCATTCCTCAATGTAATCAAAGCCATATACAGGAAACCCACACCAATATCATCCAAAATGGGGAAATGGACAGAAGCATTCCCCTTGAAGGTAGGAGCTCGGCAAGGCTGCCCCCTGTCACCACTCCCTTCAATATAGTGCTGGAAACCCTTCCTAGAGTCAATAAGACAAGAAAAGGAAATGAAAGGAGTTCTAATCGGAAAAGAGAATCAAGCTATCCCCTTTTTTGCTGATGATATGATTTGTACCTAAGGGATGCTAAAAACTCCACGAGAAACTCCTAGAAATGATATAAGAGCTTTGGTCAAGTGGCAGGATACAAAATAATCTAGAAAAATCAGTAGCCTTTCTTTACAACCAACAACAAGCACACTGAAGAAGGACCTACAAGAGAACCTTCCCACTCACAATAGCCTCAAAAACAATAAAAAAAAATACCTAGGAACAAACCCTAACCAAAGACACCAAGGATGTCTACAACAAAAATTTAAAAACCCCTAAAAAGAAATTGAGGAGACATCAAAAGATGGACAACCTCCCATGCTCATGGATGGGAAATAAATATTAAAAATGTCCATTCTACCCCAAACTAGTGTACAGATTTAATGCGATCCCAATCAAAATCCCCAAGAGTTTCTTCACGGCTTGGAAAAAAAATCCTCAACTTCATTTGGAAAAACAAAGACCCCGAAAAAAAAACCCTGAGTGAAAAGAGCATACAGGTGGGATCGCTATAACCAGACATCAAACTATACACAGGGCTATAGTCATAAAAAAACACCACAAAACAGACCAGTTGACCAATGGACATAAAACTGAAGATCAAACCTGAGCTCATACAATGTTCATTCTCAGCCACCTCATATTTGACAAGGGGAGAAGACACAATGGAGGAAAGACAGCATCTTCAGCAAGTGGTGTTGGCAAAACTGATCACCACTTGTAGAAGAAGAAATTAAACCCCTACCTCTCACCTTGTACAAAGGTCAACTCCAGATGGACGCAAAGACCTCAACGTGAAACCCCAAACTCTGGAGGTGATAGAGGAAAAACTTGGCAGCAGACTGCAAGACATAGGTGTAGGAAAAGACTTCCTAAATCAGACGGCAGCTACACAAGAATAGGATCGACAATTGACAATGGGACCCCATTAAACTCAAAGCTCTGTATAGACAAAGGACAATAAAGGAAGTGAGGAGAAGACCCACAGAGTGGAGGAAAACCTCACACAGATACATCTGACAAAGCATTATTTCCAGAGTATACAAGCTACTCAAAAAAACAAAGAAGAAAGAAAACAAATGAATCACTCAAAGATGGAGCAAAGATCTGAATAGAGACTTCACAGAGGAGGAAATAGAAGATGGCCGAGAACAACTTAAGACTGTTCAACATCTCTGATAATTAAGGAAATGCAGATTAAAAATTTGAGATATCACCTTACTCCAATAAGACTGGCTAGGACATGAAACACGAATGATACCAAATGCTGGAGAGGTTGCGCGGGAAAGGTGAACACACCCATTGCTGGTGGGAATGTAACCTTGTACACCACTATGGAAAGCAGTGTGGTGAACCCTTAGAAGACTCAAAATGAGCCTTCATTTGACCCAGTCAGACCACTCCTGGGTAATATACCCACAAGACACAACTTACTGCAAAGATACATGCACGTCTATGTTAATCGCAGCTCTGTTCACAATAGCAAAAAGCTGGAACCAGCCCAGGTGCCCCTCAACGGACGAGTGGATAGAGAAAATGTGTGGTACATGTATACAATGGAGTTCTATGCAGCGGTAAAGAGGGCAACATCATAAATTTGCAGGTAATGATGGAACTGGAAACATTATGTTAAGTGAAAATAACACAGTCCCAGAAAACAAACGATAAATGGTGTCCCCCTCATAAGTGGATGCTAGTACCAACAACCCAGATATAAATATTTCTCATGGAGAGGTATGGGTGAATAGAACAACAACAGAAAGACTGCATCAGAAATGGGACTGAAAGGTGAATTGGGAAGGGGGATGGAGGAGAAAGTGACACGGGTGTATATTTGATAAGGCATATTTAATTGACATGAGTTCAGCAAGACCCAGTTTCGCCTAGACACTGTCTACAGGATACATTGGTGTTTTAGGACTTAGTAAAGATAAATATGTGTATATTAAACAAATTGGTTTACAGACGTGATAAAAACGGTAATGCATCTGAGTTAATGGAGATATAATTCGCTCTTGTCCACATTTGTTTTTACCAAAATCGTGTAGAGCAATAACTTTGGGATTGGCACATACAAATGTTCTCTATAATTTTTCTGTTGTACATTATCACCTTGTAGCATTCTCTTTACAGATGATTTAACGTAAAATTAAGTTTGCTTCCCATTAATCATATATATCACCCAAAACATGGTGAATTTGATGAATCATGGGTGAATTTTTGATGAAATCTGTGCCTTGATTCCGACCCTATAGTTATCAACTGTCTTCTGGAGACTCATGGGTTAAAAAAAAGGGGGGGGATACAGACAGACATGAAACCTGTTCGTCAAAAGCCTTGCAATTAAATTTTAAAACTACCCATGAGAGATATGTTTGTTCCAACAGACAAATGTCACCAACTTAATGGCTGAGAAAGAAAAAATACACTTTCATGAGTAGGATGTACCAAAAAGGGGCAACTGAAAGGTTGACGTTGAACATTGAAAGGAAGAAAGCCACAGATTGCCATAAACAATCGAACCCTTCTGTGGATCCTACATGTAACAACTATTTATAATGAGTCCTAATGAAACTTATACCTTCTAGGTGCCAACAAAGGTTTTTTGATGCGAGAGACTTTCTTGCCTCCCCCCCATAGAACAAGGAGAAATATGACGATGATGAGTCGTTCCTCCAACTGTATTGGAGACAACTATTATAGAGGTAAGCTCTTATAAAACTGGTAAAAATGCCTTCTTTAATTGCATAGACACAAGACTGTGAAAAGGATTATCTCTGTTCGAGAAACGCATATAATCTAAATCCTTCCCTTAGGCTATGCACTTAGGCAAGTATATTAATGCAGGAGCTTCTGACATCAGCAATGATTGTTCTACTACCAGGGGAGGTGTTGGCTGGGGATCCAAGGCCCCCAAAAGGTAAGGGCTCCTTGCCCCTAAGTTGGGATACCTGCAGGAGAAGAGGCGATGAGACCCTGCTGCCAAAGACCTGACGTTAACANTTTTGGTCTTTTTGAGACAGGGTCTTCCTGTAGCTCTGGCTGTCCTGGAACTCACTCTGTAGACCAGGCTGGCCTTGAACTCACAGAGATTTGCCTGCCTCTGCCTCCCAAGTGCTAGGATTAAAGGCGTGCACTACCACCTACACACGGTAATAAACACAACTTATCATCCCTCTATTTTATTTTTATGACATGAAAGCTGTTCTATAGAAATAGTCTATTCTTTTACTGTCATTAACCTTTTGTTTTTCCTGAGGTTTAAAAAATGAAGTTCAACAAACTCTGATTTCATTTTTATTTCTGTTTGCAGATTGTTCACTGCAACTAAGGAGAGTGATTAAATTAAATAGAAAATGATGCTAGCTGGTGTGCTATGAGGAAGGAAATGCTTCACAGTTCAAGGTCGGGCAGATGTAGTTTATCCTTCCAAATGCTCAAAATCATTCCTCATTGGCAGAATAAACATATCTGATGCTCACTATAATTAATTCTTTCCCATGGAAGCAATAAGATTGGAAGTAAAGATCATCTATTTTTTTTGTAAATTATAGTAAGATCTGTTTGTACTTATTTCAGAAACAACATTAATTACTTTACTGAGAGGATAAGAAGGCAAGACACACATGGACTTCATGTGAAACCTCAAATTCTCTCCAAATATTATGCTTATGTGGCTATTTTTAATTGTCTGTTAATGAATAAAGATCCACATAATGCTGCTACCTCAGATGAAATCATGGAGTTGTGACTGGATGTAATCATGGCTCATTACATATTCTCCAAAAGATGATAAAAGAAGTTGTAATCATTTGTCTGTTTTTAAGAGTTGATAACAAATTTCCAAATATCCCTTTAAGACCTAGTGGGCTGTGCCATTTGGGACTTGTATCACAAAAGATATTAAGCAATATAGATAATATCACAATGTTTCTTGCCATTGGGGTTATTGCTTCATGTCCATATGGGTATTCTGAATTTACCATCTGTAAAAATTGAAAATTATTGAGGTTTAACTTTATGTATAAAATTATGCATTCACATAATTTGGTATTAATTCACATTTATTTAAAAATAATTTATAAGTGACTTCTTGGAAACAGTCACTAAATGCATTCTTAGATTTTATTCTGTTATTATTTTTCCTCTTTTAATCTTCAAAGTTTAAACCTTAAATTAGGGATTAAACAACTTCAGGATTACAGATACCTATGGAGAAAAGTTTTTGAATAACTAGATATTGAATCTGCAGGAACTATTGGGTTGTATATTAATGATATTGGTCACAGGGTAAAGATGGGGTGGAAAGTTGACCCATTCTTCCCGGAATCTTTACTGACAGTATGTTCTTAACATATGTTTTAAACATCTAGAGACATATGTACAATATAAAAGGTTTCTACCACTGTGCTTATCTCTTTAAAATAGACTATTTCCCAGTCTTTGTATGATCTACATATGTAGTTGATGACATTGATATGACTGAGAGCTATATATATCACATTTTTAGTCTAGAAGTATGTTTCCTTGCTTTTGTATTTCTTGATTTTCTGGCAATGTATCATGCATTGTGTGTGTGTGTGTGTGTGTGTGTGTGTGTGTGTGTGTGTGTGTGTGTGTGTAAACTTTTGGAGAAGCTTGTATGTGCCAAGGTAACTCTGGGGTATATACTACTCATTATCCACTGAGATTTCAGTTACGTAGTGCATTTTCAAGCTTACAGTAAGCTACAAGTCTCCATCATTTTCAAACTGCTTGTTTTCTTCTATTGATTTCTAGCCATTCTTTTCATGCTTTTCTTCTTGCTGAGATACCTTATTAGGTGTCTAGAACAAATGTCTGTCATCTGGTTTCAATTGCATAAGTTTCTTGGCTTGCTTCTTCTTTGCCAAAGACAGTCTCCATCTTTCTTTTATCTATACTGCATTATCTGAGTTTCTACAGCAGGTTTCTATTAAAGTAAAATACCCTAAAATTTACATTTATGTTTTAACATAAACAGCTGTAGTTATTTTTTAAACACTATTATATGACCACTGGTCATTCTTATGAAAGCCGTCATAGGTACATAAATGATTTTCCAAGAATGTCTCTGATGTTGATATCATAAAAGACTAGCAGCTCAGGGTCAGCAAGATGGCTCAGCAGGTAAAGCCAAAACCCTCATGATCTGAGCTCAGTCTTTGGAAACCACATGGTGGAAGGAGAGAACTGAACTCTGCAAGTTGTCTTCTGAATTCCACATGTGCCATGATGTGTGTCCACAGCCTATAGCACATGCATGTGCATATATGCATGTACACACAGACCTAAAAACATACAAACAAATGAATAATTGAATAAACACTTATATATAAATTAGTTGGTTTTTAATTGAAAGATTAGCAGTTAAATGTTAGTATTTTGGTAAGCAAGACAAATACATAGAGAATACAAAACCAAATGCCCAGTGGTCGAGTCTTTGTTTCTAAGGTGTCTTTATGTGTTGCATACACGTTTTCATATATCTCTTCTCATCTAGCTGATGGTGGGGCTCTAAGTAGATGGATTTTAATAAACACTGAAATTAAGACCAAGTTCATATTATAGCCATTTCCTAACTTTAAAATAAGATTATAATAACTTTCTACTTTATTCTACTATGAGATTAACAATGGAATTATGAATTAGAAAATAAAAGATGGCATAGTCTTATATTGCAATAGAAGTTCTATTCAGGTTAAATTTCATGAGTTCAGATTATAGAAACACCTATTTGTTTACAAGAGTGCATTAGTGTACAAATTTAGAATGAAGGCAGACTGCAAAATACCTAAAACTCATAGTTTTATAAATGAAGGACTATTTAATACTTTTTAGTTACAAAACACACGTTTAACAGCCCTAGTAAAAAGAACTCAAAGACTTTCATTTACATGCATTATAGATGACAGTATAAAACCTGTCTATAAATCAGGTTTTGAATTTTAGTATAATTGTGCTTTTCAAAGTAGATAATTAAATTGCTATGTCTTTGGAAAAAGGTCAGCCTGTTGGGATAGCACAGATTAATCTCTCTAAGGCATTTGCTCTTAATAACCATGAATCGTTGTTTCATAAGCTTGAAGCCTTGGCAAGATTCCATCCAGCCTCAAATACTTTGAAAATCACAGGAATTCACTAAAAAACAGTCTAATACTTTTTGTTTAATCACCAATTAACCTGCAAATGCACCTTCGTGTTATCATCCACCCTGCCTGCACTGTGATCAGATATCTGGGAAAGTGAGAACACAGATCCTCCAGGGTCTCTTTGTTCTTTCTTGTGTTTAGTTTGGTATTGGTGCCCTGAGCTACATATAGAGGGCAAGAGATATGAACTCAGGTTTAGACAGAAAATAGTCTCTCAGTCTATAAATTATTTTTAATATATGCCACCCAGATTATGTTTTTACCATAACAATTCCATGCTTTGCCATTGTACAAATTATTAAGAAGTCTTTTCTAATGCAACTTAAATTAATTTAAAATATTTTTTGAATTATAAGGATAAACTGTATGCATATCCACATAAAAAAAATAAAGTCATTTATGAAGAGAATGTGTCTCAAACTCTTGGTAATGAAGATACAACAACAAATCCGGAATACAATTTAATTTTGAGTTATCCAATATAAATATCCTCACATTGAGATTATCTATAATTCCTTTATATCATCTAAAGGAAATAGTTCATCTTGATGGTAAGTTGAAATTAAAACAGGCTATTTTCAGAAGTGGATAGATGGTTCAGCAATTAAGTGTACTGGATGCTTTTGCCGAGGTCCTGGCTCCAATTCCCAGCACCCAAATTGGGGCAAAGACCTGTCCATAACTCCAATTCCAGGAGAATCTGACACCTTCTTCTGATCTCTGAAGGCACTGCAGGACACTAATGCACTTATCCACACACAGGCATATACACATACACATAAAAAATAAATAAAAATGTCAGTGTCTCAAAAAATAAAAAAAAGATACATGCAGTTCTTACAATTTAACACTGTGATGAATTCTACCAATACACTTAAGCAATTAATAAAGGTTGTGAATCATACATAGGTGAAAAACTTTTCATATGTGTATTGTTAGTAAATATTTCTCCATTATTTCTCAACTTTATATAGAAGATAAGAAATATTCTTTCTCAAAATAGGGTTTCTTTTCAAAATTGGTAATCTGCTTTCCTTCTTTTTCTTTTTTTAAACCTATGGGATATCTTTTTTTTAATTAATTAATTTATTTATTTATTTATTTTATGTGTATGAATGTACTGTCTGCATGTAGGTTTGTGCACCCGTGTCGTGCAATGCCTCGGAAGTCAGAAGAGGGTGTCCAATTCCCCTGGAACTGGAGCTCTCCTGGAATTGGAGTTACAGACGGTTCTCAGCCGCCATGTGGGTGCTGGGGATCGAACCCGGGTCCTCTGCAAGAGCGTCGGCGCTCTTAACCGCTAGGCCATCTCTCCAGGCCCCCTGCTTTCCTTCTTATCCACTAACAATTGTGCTGTCTAGAAATATTGTATATTTTTTAGAAACATCCAAAAGCTTTTCTTGATGTTCTAATGTCTTGTTATTTGAAGAATGGAGTCTACTGGCACTCACCCTTACATCTTTGTAAAATCAGTTTGAACAATTTGACTTCTATGGCAAATGTGTTTAGGATCCTGGGATAAAACATTTAAGGGAAAGCAGCCAAAAGTGTAGAGTAATTTCTAAGGAAAAAATTCCAATTAATCTTATTTGAGAAGGTTCATAACCATAATAAGCATACACGTAGATTTTCTTTCTTCTCTCAGTTACTCAGGGTATGATTCTTGGCTATTTTGTTTGAGCAGCTTTAAGCAATTACCATACACCCTAAATGGTACAAATTTCTTTCTCGCTCTGCCTGGGAAGTATATTATTAAAGCAATAACAGACTCAGTGTCTGTTGAGGGCTCAATTCCTTTTGCATGGATGAAAATTTCTCATCTTACTCATCATGTCTCCACAGATTTGAAAAAGTGGAGCTGCTTTCTGAAGTCATTTATAAGCATACTATCATGACTCAGAAACCTCTCCTCATCACATAAACACCTCATGAGGAGTTTGCCTACTTATACTAGATTTTATCTGAATCTCAGGGTAACATACAAAACCATTGTTATGGCACATGCAAATTACAATTTAATATTAAAATATTATTAATTGACTTTCTTGGTCTGTTAAACATTGTGTTTTATCAACATTAAAAATGAAGGGGTATGGTATGCTTGTCTGTATAAGATTCCACATTTAGCATATGATAAAAAGTTAGCCTATGCAACAGATGGAGGCGACTGAAGAATCCCATGACTGGTCAGACACAGAAAATAATACATCTGAAAGATCCCCATTCCTAGGAGACAGATCTACATTTGAACCTCTACACACAAAACAAGAGGGAGAAAGGCCTTCCTCAATTCTCACTTACACAATATTCCTTACACAATAAAGTGTGATGCAAACAGAAGGCCACAACTAATCAAGCTTTAAAGAACAGGAGCCTTGCGAGTGTGTATCCCTGGATAGGACTCATGTATTAAGCTTCACCCACCCATGGCTCAGAGATCTTTACGTAAGAGTGGGCAGAAAGATTGTAAGAGCCAGGGCTGGTGCATGAACGTGGAAAACCAGTGGCTTACAGTCGACTGGAAACATTCACTTGTAACTTGTAGCACAGGAGCCATGCCAACTCAGACAAGGTCTCAGAGTGGAGTAAGAGAAATTGGTGGGGGACTGAACCTGGATTGAGAATTACTGGAGGCTGATTACTGCTGGGTGAGGAAGAGTATGCCTTACCTAAGATTTCTAGATATGCTGACTAGATTCGAGTGGATGTATTTGCACAAAAGGACATCTGGGCTCAAGAGCTGGACTGGATAGGGTTTAGTTTGGATGCTGTAATGCATGAGTTCTGATGGGGGAGGTTGGGCCATGAGAAGGAATGGGTTTGATTGGGAATCATTTTATGAGATGTACAAATGCTCAATAAAAAAATTAAAATTAAAAAAGTGAACCGGGGGGCTGGAGAGTAGGCTCAGCAGTTAAGAACACTTGCTATTCTTCCAGAGGACCAGGGTTTGGCTCCCAACACCCAAATGGCAGCTAACAACCACCTGTAATTTCAGTTCAAGGGGACCCAACACCCTCTTCTGGACTCTGCAGGCACTGCATGTATGTGGTGAACTTAGATACATGCACTCATATACCTAAAGTAAAAATAATAAGTAAAATAACTTCTCAAACTGAAGAGGATGGCCAGTTTTTAACTGATTATATAAATCTAAGCTATGTACTAATTAATACATTTTTACCTATTAAAATATCTTCTGAAACATTGAAACTTCCTTGGCTCTAGGGACAGACTATTGTATTTCATATCAGTAGTTGTTCAAATGATCCCCATTTAATATTTGATATCATTATTATTAATAGTAATTAGTACAAGCTATTTTATTACTTTCTGACAGAGATTCTTATAATGGACATTTACAGCTTTTGAAAACTCTATTATTGGTTTATTGTCAGTAAATGTAAAAATAGAAAACATGTTTTTGACCTATTTTCTGGAATCCTACACACTGCTTACTAATATTTTCATGGCTTCTTCTTTGATTTTATTTCTTCATAAAATTCATAAAAGACAGTTATTGTACATTTTGCTTTTAAGAAAACTTCGCAAAGTTTATTGAGTAGAGTAACAGGTTAAATATAAGATTCACTATTATTATTAATTTTCCAGGTATAATTATTTAATGCAGGGGTTAAATGTGTACTGTTAAACATACAAAAAGCATACCACTTGATTGCACAGAACTTAGACTGGGGGATTTACCAGGACCAACTGAAACACAGCTCTTTTCACAATAGCAAAGAGCTGGAACAAACACAAGTGCCCCTCAACTGCTGAGCGGATAGAGAAAATGTGGTACATCTACACAATGGAGTTCTATGAAGTGGTAAAGAAAGATGATATAATGAACTGTGCAAGTAAATGGATGGAACTAGGAGATATTATGTTAAGTGAAGTAACATGGTCCCAGAAAAACAAACAATGAATGGTATCCCTCATCTGTGGATGCTAGTACCAATTACCTAGTTTTAAGGCAAATTGAGCAAAGTTCATGTTATATTCCTTGTGATCTGAAAACCACTGTGCTTTTATATTGCAAATCACTTATTGGGTTCTAGAACTAAGCTACGATTTATTTTCAGCCTTAGGAATTTTGGGTTTAAGAGTGGAGGGTATTTATGTATATTTTAGAGTAATATAAGGTCAAAAGAATGAGAAAAAATAGTTTGTCATGACATTTTGTCTAGCCACAGTATTTATTTTATGGGAGTGCTTCTTAGTATTTCTTATATAAAGCTGCTTGAGCTTTTGTATAAGCTT
The DNA here is from genome assembly GCA_009823505.1 of Rhizomys pruinosus. NCBI lineage: Eukaryota > Metazoa > Chordata > Mammalia > Rodentia > Spalacidae > Rhizomys > Rhizomys pruinosus. Next base: position 533,505 of record VZQC01004776.1, read on the forward strand.
TTTCTAAAATATTACACAGTAGTTAAAAGTATCAGGCTGGTGAAACTTAGCTTTCTGGATGCTTAAGGACCATTCTTAATGCCCATACCAATTTGGCTGAAGGTCTTAAGGGATAACTTTGTTCCTTGCTCTCAGAGGTCAACTGAGTTCCAGGGGACAATGCATGGGGTCACCTCTTGAAATATCCTGCAAATGTGAGTCACCAGTCTTCCTGTGCAGGGAGGCATTGGAGATCCACTAATGGGACTTCAGCCAGTGTCCAGTCTATAAACAGGAAAGTCTGCTTATGCTTCAAAAAAAGGAAGCCTGGTCAAGCAAGACTTCACTTTGTCCTCCAGTGGATGGAACTGGTAAATGAAAAGCCAAAAGGAGCCAGGGGTTCTCTTCCCCACCTCTAAAACCTGAGTGACCCCTGAGGACCAGATCCTTACCTGACCTTGTGAAAACAAAAACCTTGGTTAATCTGGGGGCTAACTGTGGCCTTAAACATCCAAAAGGAAAGTATAACCAGAAAAAAATATTTAGTAAGGCCTGAGAAATAGTATTTCAGATATAAAACTTGACATAGTAAAAAGACAAAACATTAAAAAAAAAGAGCACAGTCGTTTTGCCTGTCTGACTGGCAAGTGCAGCTACCTTGTGGCTGTCACTGTTTTTACCATCCTTCAAAGATGTGAGATACAGCTTTTCAGCCTTCCAATATGGATTGAAGACTCATGTCTCTCCAAGAATCTTCCAAACCTTCAGTGTCAGATGGGGACTGCTGAGACATCCAGCTTGTGAACTGAGCTACAACTGCAGTTTCAGCCTCTTCAGAGTATAGACTGGATTGTTGGCCTACACAGGCTATATCACAAAGACCAGTACAGTAAGATCAAGACAGGACATGGTGCTTACTGGACCTCATTTGGTGACCATGGGAAGGGAAAACCCCAGTGTGGAGCACAAGGGCAGAACTGATGGTGGTTTGGGCTTGCCAAGGAGGAGCCTTCAAACATGACATCTTTCAGCCTGATAAAGAAAAAAATCATAAGCTGAAGATGTTAGGACCTTGATATATGTGGCATGCATATATGCATATTTTGGAGTGATGCAAATTGGAAGGAATAACAGCAACAAGAATAGTGCATCAAGGAACTGATTGAAATGGTTTCTGCTCGAAACAGTAAACTTCTGCATGGAAAATTTTAAAAGATACTGAGAAAAAGATGAAAAGCATGTTTGGCAGAATGCATGAGCTCTGGTGCGGTGGGGAGGCAAGGAAAGGGACACGGGTCTAGATTTGATTTGAAATTTTGTGTGAAATGCATAAAGCTTCAATAAAAATTGGCTTAAAAATAAATGAAATGAAATAAAATTAGCAACACTACTAAATAAAAAATGCTTACCACTTTTGATTTGTGTTTGTATATTTATGTTCATCCTCTGAATGTTACTTGAATTTTAAGAATTCCTCCTTTTGTTTGCTATTTATTTAAATGGGCTAAACTGTGAAATCCAGTCTGGTCATATTGTCTAACAGCATGGTAAAATGTCACTTTATCCCAAGGCTGCTAGAATCTGAAATGAATTTTAATTCTCAGATAGATCATTTAATACTAATTTCTTCAAATCTTCCCTCCCTGTTCCAGTTCATTTGTAGCTTTTACCGTTAATAAACATATTAGCCTAGAGAGTTACTTTTTAAAATGTATTCTCTTGCAGTGATACACACAAATTACTTGTTTATTTTCACATCAAAAATTCTGTTATTACCACTGAGAAAACACTATACCTTAATTATGTTGTAGTCTACAAAGGCTTTTTCTCTTAAGAGAATATTGCTTCAAGGAATATACCTCAAACTATTAAACTAAGAAATTAATGGCTCTGTCTACTGTGGCTGTTTCTGGCAGATTGCTTGAGTAAGATAAAGTTTAGTCTAAAGTGCATTCTTTTTCTTTTGTCCTTGGCTTGTAATCTATCATGAAATTTGATGACCTTCCCCCAACTCATTACTCTGACCGAACTTTGTCAGTTACACAAAAAACTCTAGCCACTTCCTGTGTGTGTGGGAGAGAGAGAGAAGAGAGAGAGAGAGAGAAAGAGAGAGAGATGAAAAGGAATCCTGTAGGGCAGAGGATTTTCTATAAAATGGAGTGTCTTACTGAGTGCTCACCTTATAGATAGGGAAAAGGAGTAAAGAAAGAAAAAAAGAAAGAAATGAAAAGAGGAAAAGATAAGAAAAGAAAGAAAGAAAGAAAGAAAGAAAGAAAGAAAGAAAGAAAGGAAAGAAAGAGAAAGAAACCAGCTTTTGGCTCCTGACTTTTGCCTTTGACTCTAACATTCTTCGAGAACAATTTAGTCTTCTGTCTGATCCACCCTTTCTAAATTGGCTTTTAGAAAGAACTTTGTTTCATTCATTCAAATAGCATGATAAATAAGGAAAGGTTCAAATAATGTTACGTAGGTCTGATTTATAGTATCTCTGAAGTATAATGTCTCGCACAAGAAGCAAATTAAGCTGAGCAATCTTGTTATATAGTTAAATACAGAGATTTAATGTCTTCGAGAGAGAATAGTGACTCCCAATAATGGCTGACATTAACTGAGTGTAAATATAGGTCTAGAAGGTAGATAATAATACATTAATAAATGACTAGCTAATGTGATAATGAGTAAAGTCAAGATGATAACATAAGTATTTAATCTCTTTATATTCCTTATTTTATGTCCAAATGAATTTCATTAAGAGTAACCTCAGACAATAGTTGTAATGAGCTAGTTCTATTTGATCAGAGCTCATTACTGTACTCCTAACTCGCCACATATGATCCACGCATCCTCACCTACGTACTCGCGCTAAATATTATTTCTATATACTACGAGATTGTTCAGAAGCGCTATATCGAAGTTCCAAGTTTGCTGTACCACAATATACCTGAACTGAGGTGCAATTAGGTAACAGGTGTAGGATCCATGGCAATTTTGCGACTTGGTGTGTGACAGCATTATAGACCTACCCAGGGTCTCTCTCCAACTCTAAGTAGAGAGTGAGACTATGGACTACCTCCCCAACCACTCCTTATTCCTCTCAGTGCACTATAGCCTTCACTCCCCTCTAGGTGAATTAAAGGTAGGACGCACCCAGTGTGCGTATATCGCCACTCCTCCACCGTGGCACCCCATGTGTCTGAGGTGAGTGTATTGTTGCTTTGAGTCCTGTAATCTAGCGCTTAATGTAGCATATGCCCTCTTATCAGGCGGGAGTCCGAACCCAATTTTTGTCCAAGTGTCAGCACTCCTGGCAACATTTTGGCAGCCACAGTGCATCTACCTGCTTACGAGGGCTGCTGTGATGGTGTGTAGTGTGATGTTCGTCAATCCTAGACGGTTGTAGTTGCTGTCGTTAGATGTGTTGTGATTCGCTGTAGTATATATTTATTTATTGCAGTTATTGTTTTACTAATACTGAAATGTTTGGGTCCGGTAGAGCTCAGCCTCCCTGTTATGCCATAACTGGCCCTTACAGGCCATGTGTTATCGAGTAGCCTAACAATGACCTTACATTCTGAGCACTGCGACTTTGCGGGATGTCTACTCTAGTCAACATAGTCATTACGACCTCTAAGGGCCGTTCAGCTGTTTCTATTGGACAGTAATTCACCATATTATACTTAGTTGGCATCGCGCTGGGGTCTCTCACACCCTAGGATTCCAGATTTGCTAGTGGTGAGATAATCACTTTTGATCGAAGTCTACCATATACACTAGTGCTAAGAGGTATCTCTCTCATTTACCGTTTAATAACTGAATTGAGACTATAGTGCCCTATCTCTTAGCTTTCTTTTTTGCTGTTATGAATCAGAGAATACACATGTGGACACACTAAATATATAGGACTTGCCTGGTTAGTAGACCCGAGGTTAACTCTATATACTAAAGGATGCCCATCAATATCTCAGGGCTATACAAGGCATGTTTCCTCGCGGACGAATTAGTACTACATGCTCATATATATACTAAGTGTGGCAGAGAGCAATGTGCTGTTCTGCTAAGCTGAGTCTCTTTCCGATCTTGAGTCGGTACAGTCTAAGCAGCTGTGGCGCAAGTGGGATTCTAGTCTGCCTACTCCTGTACCCCACAATTATAACTGGTAGTACCTCCTCCAGATATCAATTTACCTATCCATACAAGATTAATCCCACTTGATGCTGAGCCTTGAGGCCTGAGTTCTCCTCAATGAGTTAGTACTAGATCTCACCAAGTGTGGCCATATGTGAAGTGATTAGGGATCCTCCTAGCATGCAATTTGATAGTATTATCTTCTAGCCTTATTACATGTATACAAAGGATTCCTTAGACATGTCTTCCTGAAATTTCTGAAATGATAGTGTTGAGGATGTGGATCGCTTCAATTATTAACGGATTACGTGAATTAAATCATTTCAAATGAACCATGATCGTTTTCTTTCTTTCCTCTTTTATTCAGTCATATTTAATATAATCCATTGTGCTATTACAAATAAATTTATGCCTTGACATATTCAGACAGGTGGCCGCAATAATATAGATAGAAGAGATCAGGAACTTTTTAAGATGGTTATATTTAATTGAGGAAATGCCGTAGGATCACTAAGACCCAAAAATATTAAATCCTGGGCAACTCATGTGGAAAAGAAGTGCAATTGAGTGTAAGTGTAAGAATTGATTATACCTTCTATAGAGGGCGTGTGGCTCCGTTGACTTGCATGATGAATGATGATAACTATAGCTTCAGAAGTAACATGTTGGCCAAGCCAGATATAAGTTATAAACTGAAGTTTATCAACCTAAATGAATGTAATTTCTTCATTAAGAAATAAGAGTTAAAATCTCCAAATAAAAAAGACCCTTACAGGGGCTGAGAGATGCGGCCTAGTGGTTTAAGAGGGACGACCGTGCTCTGCAGAGGGCCTGCGGGTTCAATTCCCAGTCCCACATGGTGGCTGAAGAACATTCTTTTACTCCAGTTCCAGGGGAATCCGCACCCTCTTCTGAACCTCCGCACATTGCATACATGAGTGCACACACCTTGTATGCAGACAGTACATTCATACACATAGGAAAAAAGTAAATAAATAAAAAAATAAAAAAAGACTCCTACATATAAAATATGAATAAAAATATTCATAAGTGAGCAGACAAAAATATAAATGACACATTAAAAATAGAGTCCCAAGCACAAATGACTACAGACTCCTCAGGAAAAATAGTGTTCACCCTAAGATCATGGAAAGAGAGAAAGTAACACAAAGGTATTGAGAGAAACACCTGTGACCCACCAGGTCATGTTACTAAGACTTTCAACAAAACACTATTTTCTTTTTTTAACAATAAGTAATAAGGAATGAATACAAGCAACCTTCATGTAAAACCAATTTGCAGGAAGCTATGCCCAAACCCACACAGCCCAAGGCTCCCACCATCCAGCTGAGGGCTTGTATGTTCAACCAAATTGATCAAATAAGTGTCTCATGTTTATTTTTTTGTAGTTTCACCATTCCCCCAATCACAGCCCTTACCATCTACAGCCCCTCTCTGCAGGTTTCCCTAGACTTTAGAAAAGAGGGGCACAAGTGGACGAGAAGCAAAACAGTTACTTTTCTCTGGAGATGTCGTTTTGGACTCTGATCCATTCAAGCTGTTTTCCTTTCATGGGTTGCAGTTTATACAGGAATAACCTTTCTAATCCTACTAATGAAGCCCAGAATTTTGTATATTTCATACATTGATTTTTCAGTTCAATTTGGACACATCCCTCCCTGCCGGTCTCCCACTCCACTCCTGGTTATGCATTCTGCCATAATGTCTTTGCATTCTTCCTCTCAGTGTTTCCAAGATTTTTTTTTTTCTTCAGAGGCTTGTTTTGAGCAGAAGAATTTAACTGTATCAGTCAATTATTTGACTCAGTTCTTATGTTGTAGTGTTCTTTCCCCTTTGTATTACTCCAAATTATGCTCTGTTTAAAAAAACATATGTATCAAAATTATGACCTCTGGATAAAACTGTAATTCCAAAATTTTTTTTTTTGTTTTTATTTTTAGGGTGTATTCTTTTTTTTTCCTTTTAATTTATATTTACTCTATAATTATGAATACATATCTTCCACCCCATATATGTAATTACAATGTCTGAAAATAATATATGGTATAAATGCTTTTTGATTTTTATTTGTTGAGGTTTTTTTGCCGATATAAGAGATTACTTTTTGTATAAACAGCACGTTGCTTCGAAACAAAGCAAATAATAATTTATGGTTCCAGTTCCATCCATTACCTGCAAAGTTCATGAAATATCCATCTTTCTTTACCACTGTATAGAACGCCATTGTGTAGATGTAACACAATTTATGTATCCAATCATCAGTTGAGGGTCATTTTGGGTTGGCTCCAGCTCTTACTATTGTGAAGAGAGCTTGCCAATGAAACTAGCTGTGCATGTATCTTTGTGTTAGGATGAGGTCTTGTGGGTATACCACCCCAGAGGGTATGACTGGGTCAGGTGGCAGGCTCATTTTGAGTCTTTTAAGGGTTCTCCACACTGCTTTCTGTAATGGTTTTACAAGTTTACATTCCCACCAGCAGTGGATGAGTGTGCCTCTTTCCCCATATCCTCTCCACTATTTGGTGTCTCGTTTTCTTGATCTTTGCCAGTCTTATCAGAGAGTGAGATGATACCTTAGAATGGTTTTAATTTGCATTTCCTTAATTATTAATGATGTTGAACATTTTTAAAGATGTTTCTCAGCCATATTTACTTCCTTATTGGTGAAGTCTCTGCTCAGCTCTTTACTCCATCTTTTTTTTTTATTTTATTTATTTTTGTATGTGTATGAGTGTACTGTCTGCATGTAGGTTTGTGCACCCTTGTCGTGCAATGCCGCGGAGGTCAGAAGAGGGTCTCGGATTCCCCTGGAACTGGAGTTCTCCTGGAATTGGAGTTACAGATGGTACTCCATCTTTTGAGTGGTCATTTGTTTTCTTACTTCTTTGTTTTTTAACTAGTCTTTATATTCTCTGGATGTTAATGCTCTGTCAGATATATCAGCAGTGAAGGTTTCCTCTCACTCTGTGGGTTTTCTCTTCACTTTCTTGATTGTTTCTTTAGCTGTAAAGAAGCCTTTGAGTTTGATGAGTTCCCACTTATCCATTGTTGTCTGTTGACTTTATTTCCTGTGCAGCTGCTATTTGGTTTAGAAAGTCTTTTCCTACACCTATATCTTGTAGGTTGCTGCCAACTTTTTCTTCTATCATCTTCAGGGTTTCAGGTTTCAGGTTGAGATCTTGGTCCACTTGGAGTTTATTTTTGTACAGAGTGAGATGTATGGGTTTAATTTTGTTCCTGTACAAATGGTGATCCAGTTTTGCCAACACCATTTGCTGAAGATGCTATCTTTCCTCCATTGAAGTTTTTTGGTCCCTTTGTCGAATATGAGGTGGCTGAAATTATATGAGCTCAAGTTTAGATCTTCAATTTTGTTCCATTGATCAATGGGTCTGTTTTTGTGCCAGTACCAGGTTGCTTTTATGACTACAGCCCTGTAATAGAGCTTGAAGTCTGGTAAGGTAATCCCCCCTGTATTGCACTTTTTGCTCAGAGTTGCTTCAGCTATTTCAGTTTTTTTTCCATGTGAATTTAAGGATTTTTTCCAAGGCTGTGAAAAAGCTCATGGGGATTTTGATTGGGATTGCATTGAATTTGTTCATTAATTTGGGTAGAATGGACATTTTTACTATATTAATTTTTCCAATCCATGAGTATAGGAAGTCTTTCCATCTTTTGATGTTGTCTTCAATCTCCTTCTTCAGGGGTTTAATAATTTTGTTGTAGAGGTCTTTGGTGTCTTTGGTTAGGTTTATTCCCAGGTTTTATTTTATATCTTTCTGCTTAGTGATATAATTGCCATTTTTAATGCCTCCATGTTATCCTGACATGACTATGTTGACCTCCTCGATTACAAAGACTTTGAATATTAGAGAGTTTCTAAATGGCAGAGCCTTGCCCGTTACAGATGACCTAGAGTTGGACATTAAATTGTTTCCTGTGATTTACAATTTTTCAGTCTCTCCATTTTCCATTTCCGTATCTCCTCTGGGGCTCACTGATTCCTGGCTCTCACTGTGACTTGAGATCCTTCAACAACTCTTCTTTTTCCTGTTCTTTCTTCACATATTGGATCATAGTACCATACCCTGAATCTCAATCTCTCCCAGAAGTGTTAGACTAAGCTACTTCTTTCATCTGTCTTGTTTTGCTACAAGTTGTAGTCTGTCAGGTCTTGGAGTCCTTTATACTACTTCAGACTCACTCATCACATTACACTGTGTTTTGTGGACACTTGAACAGGCATACAAGGATTTCCTGTTTTCTGCCTTCCATCATGTGGAAAGCTGATGCAAGCAGTCCATATACATGATATAATAATTCTATTACTCAGAGAGCTTTTCTTACAGCTCAATAATCATTTACTTATTCTGTGTTTCATTCACACATTGTCTTAGTATAGAATAGCTTATTACTTATTCTAGTCTTTAATTTCTTCATCAACTCTTGTTCATTTGTTGTTTCTGAGTTTAAAAATAAAGCTCTCTTGAGTTCTAGAATAATATTTCAGTGCTTGTTCCCCCTTTGCTCTGGCATCTACACAAGAGCATGTTTCATCAATAACTTCCCAATGGTCATGATTTTTCAGTATGTTTTGCATTCTCTCATTTCCTTCTTTCTATTAATTTACTGAGCATAATTGTTTCAGAAAGTAAGTGTCCTTTTCCTCTGCCAAAATTTTTTCCATTTGTATGTCTCAAAAGACAAAAGACAAGTCTGCACTCACTTTTTAAAAATTTCAGATGTGATGTCTTAATCCCTGAACACCTTAATATCTTATGCCAAACCCATTTGTTGTAACAGGTCACAAGAAAGTCCCTTGGGCCAAAGTCAGTGTGGTTTATTCTCTCCATTTTTTCCCATTTTCACCCCCAAGATCACAAATGCTGTTATACCCACTACCAAAGGCTTATCTTTGTCATGGTTTTCATGCGTATGAAATTTTGGATTCCAATTTTTCTGGCCTTTTGACTCTCCTTTTGTTAATATTTTTATTTCTTCTTCACTTTATTTTATTCTTTTCCACCTTGTACTTTTTTTTCCAAAGGGATAATGGTAGCTACAGTATCTCAAGCACCAACCTCAGTAACCTCTGCCTAAAATATACACAGCTCTGAAGAAAGAAAATGAATTTAAATGCAAGTTACAGTGAATTCAAGATTGACTAAGGTATAAGTTTCCTGATGCTAGTTAATATATTTCTCTGTGTATGATCAAATAAATGATTTACGCACACATACAGATATAAATAAGAAATAGAAACTCAGTAAATTTTGTATTATGTTTGACTGCATTGCCTAAGCAACTCAAGTATCTGCAACACATCTGTCTCATGTTGGTAACAGTGAATGCTCTGCTTATTAACATATGTGTGTGAGTTCTGTATGTCTACCCTCTTTCATTCCAGGTCTGTCATAATCTGTCCACTTCTGGGAGCCATGCTATGTCCAACTCATTTGGAACTTGGTAATATATAGAAATCCAGTACACAGTACAATCTTTTCCTTTGCATCTCTTACTTAGTATAGTAGTTATTTGTGCCTAGTTGCTATCACACTAGTCTGAGGAATTGTTTCAGCATGACTTCCCATTTCTCAGTTTCTAGCCTTTAGCTATAAAACCTAAATTAATAAATTCATATTTGCATAAAATGGCATACTACTAGATATTTGCCCTTTATCTCTTTTTGCTAACTACATGAGATCAAATTCTCATTATTATATGCTCATTGAATCCAATTTTGTCCTATATATTCACCTCATCAATTCAAAATTCTTAGAAGCTTACAAGTTCTATGGAAGTGGGACTAAATTTGTGTCTTAGTCCTTCTGTTCCAATACACAGAGCTCTTATTACAAACATTTCACTGCTTAGAGCTGTGTGGTGATTCCTTCTCTAACAGGATTCGCCTCATCATGCTTTCTGTTCTTTCTTGCCTTCATCTCATAAATACTGTGCATTGTGATTAAACTCAAATCTCAAGCAAGAAACAATTTTCCACATTATTTTCTTCTATTCTTTTTGAGTTACATTTATTCTCAACCATCACTAAGAATTTGAGCAAAAATAGTATGACATTCTTTTTTTCCAAATAAATTGTCAAATTCCTACTCTACCATTCATTATTAAATAAAAATATTTATTGACAGATGGAAAGTAGACTTACACTTTAATTGCACATTTTAGGCACCTGAAATATTATATATTCAGAGTGTTTGCTGGGTGCCAGATGCTAACCTAAATTCGTTTAATCCTCTCAACCACACTCTGCAGTTGTTGTTATTAAATCCATTTAATAAATGAGAACTGAGCTTCAGTGAGGTTAAATCTCCAAGGTCATATAGCTAATCAAAACCAGATATGTTTGATTGCAAAGTCTCATAATCCTTCCATTATAACTGAAAAATTCCAAATGTGTGTGAAATGATTCTTTTAAAATAAGACTTTTGGTTGGTTTATTATGATGTCAGATATACTACTAACCTTGAAACTGTGCTCTGAAAAGAATTCCCTTTTTCTCTGACATTTTTATTAGTAGTAAGGTTTTTTAATATTTGACTCATTATTTTATTTTATATGTGTGAGTGTGTTGTTTGCATGTATCTGTGCAATGTCCACAGAAGTCAGAAAAGGACATTGAATCCCCTGGAACTGGAGTTACAGATGGTCCATATGGGTGCTCGAAATAAAAATCAGGTCCTCTGCAAGAGCATCCAGTACACTTAACTGCTGAGCCATCTCTCTATCACTAGGAGTTTTTTTTTTTTAAATCTGGTCTTTTTTTGCCTAGAAATGCCACAAGAACCTTTGAAGTACTTCATAATTCAAGTTCAAATTGGTATTATATGGCAATAAAAATCATAAGATCAAAGTACTGATAATGAGAAATTGTCAAAATGTACTTGAAAATTTGTTTATAATGTCAAGCAAACAAAATAAGCTAGAACATCTAAAAATATCTCCTAGTTTTGGGTTGAAATAAATAAATTGGTTGATATAAATAAATTGTGATTGCTTTAGTAATAATGTCTTTTTAAAGGAAACAATATGTTTACCTCATAGATAATGTCATGAAAAATAGCAAATATGACTTGGAGAGATGACATGGTGATTAAAGAGCACTGGCTACACTTGGAGAGGACCTGGGTTCAGTTCCCAGCAGGCACACAGTGGCTCACAACAGAGCAATACTCCACTTCCAGGGGATCTCATGTCCTCCTTTGGTCTCTGTGGGCCTTGCACACATGAATGCACTTACATACCTGAAGGCAAAACACTCATACACATAAAAAATAAATACAAAACAATTTGGATTAGCAATATAGCTCAGTGGCAGAGATTGCCTAAAGCCACAGGTTCAATTGCCAGTTATAATAAGAAAAACAATCATGAGACAAGCATGCAAATCTGAACAATCTAAAGAGTTCATGATACTAAGAAAAAGGTTTCCAGTGTTGATGGCTAGTTGGTTAGATGGGGATCAATCAGAGTGCTAACCTGGTAAGCTAGCATGGCATTGGATGGAGACTAAACAAGTCACTAACCTGTGGAGTGGTTTACAAGTGGGTGTAGGATGAAGATTGGCCATCAGCTGGCAGCCTGAAATTCCTGTCCAGGGGCCAGCAGCTTCTGGCCAGGTGGGATGGCAAGGCCAGATGGGAAGCATCCTACTTCCTAGGCTAAGGACCTGAGAAGGACAGTAGCTATTCAGGTCTGGTGACCCCAGTGTTGAGTGGTCATCAGTGATCCCATGCAGCCTCTGCTTCCCTTCTCTTAGCAGGATTGCACTGCACCTGCTCACAGCAAGGGAATCTTCCTACAGGAAAGGTAGTTCAGTGGTTAAGGACCCTGGTTGCTCTTCCAGAGAACCCATGTTTGCTCCCCACTACCTATATGATGGCAAACATCCATCTGCATCCCCAGCTTCAGAGGACTGGATGCGTTCTTCCGGCCTCTGCAGTCATTACAAACATGCGGACAAAACTAACCAACATATAAAATAAAAAAAATATATTTTTAAAGAAAACAGCAAATGGGGCCAAGTCTAAAGGGAGCCAGATACAGCTTCCCAAATATATGCTGTGCAAATCAAATACACTCTCACTTTTACAGTGATAAAAAAAATTCTGAGAATTTCACAAAACAAAAGAGAAAAGAAAGAAGTCTTGTAATAAATCAGTCAATGAGTGATTGAGTCAGAGAAACAGGTTTTGTTTGGGTCTTATTGAACTAAAGATTCTTAAAAATCCTCCTGTCTCAGTCTCCTGTGTGCTGAGATTAAAGACATGTCCTGTCATGCAAGACCCATGAAACAGTACTTATTTGACTTTTAACTAGAAATATTCTTGAGGAAAAAGGTATGGCATTAAACCACGGAGATGAGAAATATTTCAGTCATGGGAAATCTTCAAATCAGATTACAGCAATATATCTCAATAGCACTTAACTTTTCCCCACTGATGGGAAATATAGGGAATTTAAAAAATTAAAGAACTTTTTCTTTAGCTGTATTTGCCTGAGACTCTCCAGCAGTCCTTTATGGATAAGTTGCCATTAACATACCATGGCATCAGAAGCTTCTAGAGACAATAGACTCTGTATCCTTTCACGGCTTGTCTCTTGTGCTATTAATGAATCTGCTGGAGTTTTCTTTTCTTTTTTTTCTTTTTTTTATTGATGATTTGTGTATTTTATACATCATTTCCCAATTCAGTTCAGGCATATATCCCTTTCCCTTCCCCCCAACCCCACCCCTACTCATCCCAGATCATGCATTCTCCCATAACTTTTCTGCATCTTTCTCTTTTTTTTGTTTTGTTTTGTTTTCATTTTTTTTAACAATAGGTGATAATTTGTGAGTACAAACATCCTTCATGTAAAACCATTTTGCAAGCAGTTGTGCCCAAACCCACACAGTTCATGGGTCCCACCATCCAGCAGGGGGGGCTTGTATGTTCGATCAAGTTGACCAAATGAGTGTCCAGTCTATATTGTGGTTTCACCATTCACCCCAATCGCAGCCCTTACATTCTACCGTGCCCCCTCTTCCGCAGATTGTTCCCTAGATTTAGAAAAGGGGCACAGGTGGATGAGAAGCAAAACAGTCTACTTTCTCTGGAGCAAACTCAAAAAGGACCTAGAGGGATACAATGACAAGCTAAAGGAAGAATTCAGAGAAGTAAAGAGAGAGAATGGAGTTTCCTTTTCTTTGTCCTGTTTAGGAGTATGAAGGGACTTGAATGAAAGCTGTTTGTTTGATTTGGGAACACCCCAGATCTGACAGACTGTTGGGAGAGGAAAGTTTCCACACCTGGAAGGTTTGGGCACCAAGGTATTGAGCAAAGTGCCAACCTGGGTTAGTTTCCAGTGATTATGCAGCAGCTATCAGTTTAGACTCAGGAAGCTGTTTCTCTCCACCCACTAGTGGCTGAAGAAGAGTTGTTTTTCATCAAAAAGAAGAGAGAGCAGCAAGTTTTTAAAAGGAAACCAACCTCACTGCTCTCAGGGGTCTTTGAGGCAAATCAAGACTTTCTCTGTGACAAGAAGGAAAGAACAAACATGACAGAGTTAACAAAAAGACCTTTTTTGTCAACAGTCTTACTTTAGTTCCGCTGAGATCCATTAGCAGCTGTGAAGTGTGAAAATTAGGAGCGAAAGCACAGATGATATTTTAAGGCTGAGAACTGCAGTCAGCTTTCACATTTCCTTATCACATACTGTCTCCCCAACCCCCAACATGTTATGTGCACTGTTGTTTCCTAATGATTGCTCAAAAGATTTAAATATTTACCCAGAAGTCTGCAAAGGCAACTGACCTGGACCAGAGTGATAACATCAGGGCCCTTTTCCCAGGAGAATCAGCCAAGGGGACAGGGAAGGAAGCAGATGTTTTCCATCAACAGCCGGTGCTAGAGTGCTACCGTTACTCCCTTTCTAACCACATGCTCGTGGTCATAATCATGAACTCTCTTCTTCTGCTTTCATAGACACAGCAGCATGCCATAATTCCAACCCTGTCTTGTTGACACAGCTTGCTTCAGCTGTTCACATAGCAAATTGTTTGTTCACTGACACCAAAGACACATGAGCTCTTCAAGTGTGACTAAAAGGAGCCGTGGATTTCAGGACAATGAATGCAGGTGAATGTGCTCCTACATGGAGAACTAGACACAGTACTTAGATTTGTTTGCTCTCTTTCAGTCTCTGACATATAGAAGACATTTCCACTGCTGTATAAGACAGGGTATGGGCATCATTTCCTCAGGCCTCATAGCATCTAGATCAAATACCTTTCTAGGCCGAATTACAGCCTTTTCTTTTTTATTTTTTTTTATTTTTTAACATTTTTTTATTGATGCTTTGTGCATTTCATACAGCATTTTCCAATTCAGTTCAGGCATATTTCCCTTTTTCTTCCCCCCCTCCCCCTCCCCATCCCAGATCATGCATTTTGCCATAACTGTCCTGCATCTTTCTCTCAGTTTTTTTTTTTCATTTTTTAGCTATAAGTGATAATCCATGAGTACAAGCATCCTTCATGTAAAACCAATTTGCAGGCTGTTTTGTCCAAACCCCCACAGCCCCACCTTCCAGCAGGGGGTGAGGTACCAAAGAAAAGCAGTAGAGTCTCCAAACGTTTCTATGTGGGATGTGAAATAAAGCTTTGCATTTTGAGGGAGCTAATCACTTTCTGTATCATTTATGTTCACGTGTTACTAACCTGCAGCCAATTCAGTTTGTTTCCTGCAATTTTGAGCATCTTCCCTGTAATGTGTGTTTTGCATTTGTGGACTGGTATCAATGGTGCTTTGGGAGCAAAAGACTGACACAGAGAGTCACTTCCGTGGTCTCAGCCCACACCATCCAAATCCTGCAGCTATAAGGATTTCCTTTAAAATAGAGTCCCCTTATCGTACAACAGAGCTAAATTATCCAAAAGATCCATCTAAATTTTTAAAATCCATTTCTCTACTGTAATGCTTGACAGTCAAATCTGCAAATCAGTACGATTGAAATATAATTATCTTTCTAAATTATTATAAATATCTTTTAAAGACAGAGTCCAGTTGTTTAACTTTTTGTGATCTTTTAAAGGGGATTATGTTCACAGAGAATTTTCTCATGATAAATCATCAAGTTGGATTCCTAGTCACCTGGTCTTCTTAGTCGACTTTGACTAGTCAAGTCCAAGAAACTACTCTACAAATTTTCTTGTTAGTATTAGATCTTTAGCCCTTTTCTTATCTTATTCTTATTTTAGTCTTCCTTCCTCGTTTAATCTATCTTGCTTCACAACCAGAACTATATTTTAAGAACCACTGAATCATTTCATTCACATTTTCTAGGATATGAAATGCTTCTCCTTCACCTGGAAATTCATTCTTTGGTCTAGCCTTTGAAAGCTTCATATTTACCAAACAATGATTTTATCATATAATGTTGAGACTCTCACTCTGGGCTACCCAAGCTAGGCAAGTAACCCACCAGCAAACTATATCTCCATGGAAGGTCTTCACTTTTGCATAATTAAAATACTCAGCATAGGGGTTTGTTTTGTGTGAATTTTATCATCTTTGTTTCTTTTTTTTTTTTTTTTAGCAGGGCGACTCCACCCCAACAGCCACACAACACAATCATTTAATTATCCAACAAACCAATGAAATAATTATCCAACAACCCAGAGATAGAATTATCCAACAATCCTCCTAGCTGAAGTGCCTGGCTCCTACCTGTGCTTCAGGTGGCCCTGGGAAGTCCCAGATCTAAGATTTCTGTGGTATATATATATATATATATAATATATATTATATATATATCCAATTATAAAGATTTACATTACAAATCAAATCTAGACCCTGTCCCCTCCCCTACCCCCCGCCCACCAGAGCTCTGCATTTTTCTTTGCCAAACATGTTTTTCATCTTTTTCTCTGTCTTTCTCCAAATTCTCACTGTTGAAGTTGACTGTTTCAGGTAGAAGTAACCATTTCAGTCATGTTCTTTGACGCAGTCTTTTCTGTTGTTGTTGTTGTTTCCAATATGCACCACTCCCAAACACTTTTGTTGCATTACTGTATGCCCAAGACTTCCAGTGCAATGTAAAGCAGGGAGAGGGGGGAGCATCCATCCTGTTCTTCTGCCCTTTTTATAGCAGAATACTTCTTTATTTCTTTCTATGACATCTTGCTATATTGCCTAGGATAGTCTTGAACTCATCCACTCAAGTGATCTTTCCCATTCAGTTTCTAAATGCCCAGGAACTACAGTTTTGTGCAACCATACCCAACTTAATGATAATATTTGAAATATATGAATATTTTATTGTTTATTGTTTTCTTTTTCTCTTTTTTTTTCCAGAACCAATTCTGTTCCTCAAACCAGGGTTTCATGTATGCCATATCAATACTATAGTCAGGCAAAAAAATCTAAAAGTGCCAAACATATTTGTGTTCTTTATATAAGTTTAAAGATTATAAATTAGTGAAAATATCATTGGAAAGTGTAAAGGCTAACATGTAAAGAAAAAGAAATAACAAAAAATGAAGAAATGAACTATAAGATGGGATAAAATATTTGCAAACCACACATCTGATAAGGGATTAATTACTTTTTTTTTTTTTTGGTCTTTTTGAGACAGGGTCTCCCTGTAGCTCCAGCTGGCCTGAAACTCGCTATGTAGACCAGGCTGGCCTTGAACTCAGAGATCCACCTGTCACTGCCTCCCAAGTGCTAGGATTAAAGGCATGCCCCACCACACCTGGCTCAGATAAGAGATTAATTTCTAAAATACATATGAAATATAGGAAGCTCAATCCAAGCAAATAATAAAATTAAAAAATTAGCAAGAACATAAATATATATTTCTAAAATGAAGATATAGGTATGGCCAGGAGGAATTTGACAAGTTAGTTATCATCCCTATACCTCAGGGAAATTCAGATTAAATAGTTCCTCTACTCTGATAGAATCCTAGCACAAATACTACTACTACTACTACTGATAATAATAATAATAATCATAATCATAATCATAATAATAATGTTTTGCAAAGATATAGAGAAAAGGGATTCCTTACACATTGCTGTTAAGAATATAACTTAGTGGGCTGGAGAGATAGCCTAGCGGTTAAGAGAACTGACTGCTCTTGCAGAGGACCCAGGTTCGATCCCCAGCACCCACATGGCGGCTAAGAACTGTCTGTAACTCCAATTCCAGTAGAACTCCAATTCCAGGGGAATCTGAGACCCTCTTCTGACCTCCACGGCATTGCACGACACTGGTGCACAAACCTACATGCAGACAGTGCATTCATACACATACAAAAATAAATAAAATAAAAAAAGAATATAACTCAGTGCAAATGTCATTGGAATGTGTAAAGATGCCCAGCAAAATTTAATTAAAACTGCCATATGATGGGTGGGTGTGGCAGCTAGTTCTTGCCTATAATACCAGAACACAGGAGTCTGAGGCACAAAGACTTCCTCAAGTTTATGGCCAGTCCTGGCTATATAGTGAGTTCTAAGACAACATGAACTATAGAGTAAGACCTTGTCTAGACAAAAAAGGAAAAAAAAATCTAAAAAGAAAGAGAAACTTTGCGCGCGCGCGTGTGTGTGTGTGTGTTGCGCACATGTGTTTGTATGTGTGAAATTCAAATCATCCTAAAACATGGAGTATCTGCAATGCTTTGCATTCCTAAAATTTTCTAAGACTAGAACTTAATAGTGTCACCACACACACACACACACACACACACACACACACACACATCTACACAAATGGCTTCTATGGGAGGTGATGGGATTTTTATTTATTTTATGGTAATTATTTCACCATTTTATGAATTACAAAACATAACATTGTATATTTTAAATATATGTGATTTTAAGGTTAACAGTGGAGAAGAAAAAGACAAGGAAAGACAGAAAAAAAAAAAGAACGAAAAACAATGATCCTCAACTGAGAGGAGAAATTTTTATCTTGTTGAGGATTTTGTGAGCGAGAAATAAAGCAGAAAAATACATCATTGGTTCCTACTCTATCAAATATACAAGATCAGTTTAAAAAATCAGCACAAACACCTTTTAATTCAATAGTATGTGTTTATTTATAAAATTATAAAGAATCATTTTTAATCAATATGTAAGTTAAAATACATTTATTTTCAGTCTTTGCCACCAAACTTCTAGAAATGATAATAAAAGGGAAATTAATTTTGTCTTAAAAAGTAATTATCCCTTTTCTTGACTTTTAACATTTTACTTGAATTATCAAAATATGGCACTATTACAAAATCCATTCTTTTTGTTCTTCCTAAGCATGAGATAAATACCCCTTTAGAAATTCTAAGTTCAGGATGAGTTGCCTAGTGTTTTATTTGTACTGGCTCATTTCCCCTTCTTTGCTTAGCGAGCCAAGTCTTTGATTTCAATTGGAATATTGGCCCCTCTGGATCCCATTAAGTTGCAGTACCATTTGTATCAATTCTTTTGGTCTCAGAGTTGTTTGTGTGGAATGCACTGAAAGCACTGGAATCTTCACCGTCTTTAAGGGAGAAAGAGTTCATTTACAAGGCTGAACTGTTCCCATAGTTCTGACCATAATTGCTGCTGATTATTTTTATGTTGTAATGAAGCAATAATGATCAAAACACAGGGCATTTCTTAGGGATTCATGACTGGCTGGCTTTGCCTTGGACCATTAATCCCGTCATTAATTCCCCTGGAAATGCATTGTGTTGAGGTCATTATTGTTAATAACAAGCTGTATGAAAACATTTGCACACACTCTTGTGTAAAACTGTTGATTATTTTCTGCTTGTACAAGTTTTGTGAGTGGGAAACAGTGATAAAGAGAAGAAAATTAATTATTGCTCAGTAGAAATGATGACATATAACTAATATATGGTATATCATATGTGCATATGTGTAGATGTGTCTATATAATGGTCATATATGAACAATTAGCAGAGATCCTATATTTTTAACTGTAGCCCCCCCACCACATCTGTTCTTCTAATTATGATATATTACATACCACTTTAAAAATTTTAAATCCAACCATTTTTTAGGCATAACTGCTTTCTTAAATATGAACACAAATACTGGGAAGATATACTATATGTCTTCTACTCTGTGTTTGTTCCTTCATAATCCCTCTGAAAGAATGAACATGCATAACATTTTCTATGAAGAAGGCTCTCCTACTCAGAAACTAGTCAAATACCTACTTTTGTCCTCTCCCAACCACAGTCTCTTAACATAATGACAGTGGCAGAGCTTTAATTATCACAGTCACAAACCTTGATTTTATTTAAATGTCATATGCTTATACACTTGAACAATCATGCTGCGAATAAGAAAAAAAATTAGAAAAATTAACTAGCAAAGCAAACTGGCCTCTCTCTTCAAGTTTCAAGAATCATTCAATAACCAACAGATATTGAAACTTCACTGTAAAGTTTCCCCCAACAAGAGTTGCCTAAGGTTCAAATTGGAATTTGAGCAAAAATAAGCTCCCCTGGCTCCCCTTTCCTACATTATAAACGCCATTTTCTATGGCAGATCTCAGTCAGCAATGATGTGTAACTTACTGAGATACATAACTGGTGATACTAGAACTGTATATTTGTATTAAGAAGACTGTCATGGGCAATTACTGCTTTATGTTTTCATTTTATATTCTCTCCTATTTACATTTAAATAATGAGGAAAATGAATGCAAGGGGAAAAGGTTTGTCTAGTGGAAGAGTCGAGGCATTTGCTCCATAAATCTCAATGCATTCAACAGAGTTGAAAAAGGCTAATACAACTGAAAATGTCACAGATCATACAAATGTATTTTTTTAAATTAGCAAGCTGAAAGTAGCTGGAGAAGATGTTTTAAATCCCAGAGATATTAGAAAACTACCAAATCACTCTATGCATCTCAAAGAGAAGCAAATCAATGAAATGCGAACTATTGGGAAGATCTATCATTTTACAGCTGAAAAACCAAGAGTCCAGTAAGTAATTGAACTGAGGTAAATCAACTACAAATCAGCAGAATTAGTGTCTGACTTATTCAAATACCATTTGCTTTGTTTCACCTGGTTTCACCCTTGAAAAACATTCACTATTATCTTTTAAAATTTTTTAAAGAATCACAGGTGATGATTTTTGAAATGATATGAATCAATAGTAAACTTTCACAAATCAACTTTTTTGGGCCAGTGTCCAGATTACTTTTGGCTAAACATTATTCTGGATGTTTCCATGAGACTTATTTTTGGAAGAGGTTAACATTTTAAATCAGTGGACATGGGTGATGCATATTACCTTTCATATTGCAGTTGAGCCTTAGCCAAATAGTCAAGGCTTTAATAGAACAAAGAGTGAATTCCTGTGAGTAGAAATAAACTCTGCCAACAGGCTGCTTATAATGCCAACCATGGCCTTTGTTAGAACCTTCAGCTCTTGAGCCTTCT
Organism: Rhizomys pruinosus; assembly: GCA_009823505.1. Classification (NCBI taxonomy): domain Eukaryota; kingdom Metazoa; phylum Chordata; class Mammalia; order Rodentia; family Spalacidae; genus Rhizomys; species Rhizomys pruinosus. Next base: position 554,097 of record VZQC01004776.1, read on the forward strand.
CTGCAGATTTTTCATTTGCTGAGACTCCATAATTACCTGAGTTAATTCTTTAGAATAATTCTCTTTGGCTAGGATCAAGAAAACAAATGATACCAAATGCTGGAGAGGTTATGGGGAAAGGAGAACACTCACCCACTGCTGGTGGGAATGTAACCCCATACAATCACTATGGAAAGCAATATGGAGAACTCTGAAGAGACTCAAGATGAGCATACCACCTGAGCCAGCCTTTAAACTCTTGGGGATATACTCACAAGATTCGTCCTACCCCAGGGATACATGCACAGTCATATTTGTTGTAGCTCCTTCACAATAGTAAAGAACTGGAAACAGCCCAAATGCCCCTCAACCAATGAGTGGATAGAGAAAAATATGGTGTGTCTACACAATGGAATTCTTTTTTTTTTAATTTTTTTTTATTAATTTTCGTATGTATATGAATGTACTGTCTGCATGTAGGTTTGTGCACCCGTGTTGTGCAATGCCGCAGAGGTCAGAAGAGGGTGTCGGATTCCCCTGGAACTGGAGTTAAAGACAGTTCTCAGCCACCATGTGGATGCTGGGGATCGAACCCGGGTCCTCGTGCAACAGAGAGCCAGTTGAGCTCCTTAAACTGCTAGCCAACATCTCTCCAGCCCCCTGGATTCAACAATGGGAATCTCTATGCAGTCGGTTAAAAGAAAAGATAGGCATTCCACTGCAACTTTGCAGGTAAAATAGATGGAACTAGAGAATATTCTGCTAAGTGAAGTAACACAGTCCCCAGAAAAGCAAACAATGAATGGTATCCCTTCTTGGATGCTAGCACCAACACTGAGATTGTAGGCAAACTGAGCAGTATCAACATTATATAACTCTTTCCCTAAAAAGAGCTGTGGTCTGATAATGTAAATTCCTTAACTGGCTCTAGAATTAACCCACCACTTATTTTTAGACTTTGGAATCTTGTTATATGTGTGGAGGGTATGTAAGCCTATTTTAGAGTAATATAAATTTAAAAAGGGAGCTGGGCGTGGCGGAGCACGCCTTTAATCCTAGCACTTGGGAGGCAGAGAACGGAGGATCTTTGTGCAGTTCAAGGCCAGCCTGGTCTACAGAGTGAGTTTCCAGGACAGCTGGGGCTAAGGGAGACCGTCTCAAAAGAACCAAAAAAAAAAAAAAAAAAAGGGAATATGTTCCTGGAAATGTGATAGGATGACAGTTTGTTACAGCAATGTGTAATTTTAGTATAGGTGTATAGTATATATATTATATATATATATATATATATAATATGAAGTGGTACATATAGAAGGGAACAACAGCAGAGGAACAGGGACAGGGAACCGACTGAAACAGTAAAGTTCCCCCAAGGACAATAATCCTCTGCTTTGGAAAAACTTTGAAAAGAATCAGAAAAAGATACAGGGCAGGGATAGCAGGGTGCATGAACTTGGATGGGGTGGGGGGCATGGAAGACAAGATAAGTCTAGATTGGACTGAGACATGATGCATGAAATGCACATAAGTTCAATAAAAGATGTTTTAAAAAACAAGGTACATCTCCTGGGTTCTAGTTTTCTGGAAGAACCTGACCAGTGCAGATAGCAAATAAAAATGGAAACAGGAAATTGGTGAGCAATCAAAGGTGTGTGAAAAGAAAAACAGATCTGAAGGATAAAGTGTCTCTGAGAATGGCACAGATGGGAAGGACCCATCACCAGGAACAAACGAAACAACATCTCACAGTGGAGTGTGAGGCTGGTGGGACTATCTAATGACTTTTTATCAATGATTTGTTGGTTCACATGGAAGGGAGAAAAACACTTTGTATTTGGCATACTTACAACCTGTTCTCCTTTAAAAACAATTTCTAGATTCAAACATAGTTTCACATTTTAAAATATACCCAGAAAATATGTTTTTCTGGGAAACATTTTGAGCAGAATATTCATAAATTAACATCCTATGTGGATGATGTTTTATGAAGCCTTCAATTTTGTTTTTTTCTTATTTTCTTTCCCTCCTTCCCATTATCCTTACCTTCTTTTCTTTTCTTTCTTTTTCTTTGTGTATATTGATTTGATTTTTTTGTTTTGTAGTTTTAAATTTTATTTATTAATTTTAACTATTTCTTTTATTAATTTTATTTTATGTGTCTGAGGATGCTGCCTACATATATGTAAGTGCACCTGTGTCCATGCAATGCCCATGGATGTCAGAAGAGAGAATTAGATTCCCCTGGAGCTGAAGTTATGGATGATTGTTAGACTCCAAGTGGGTGCTGGGCATTGAACCCAAGTGCTCTGTTAGAGCAGCCAGTGCTCTTAATTTCTGAGCCTTCTCTCTAGTCCTATCTATTTTTAAGACATGTTCTCACCATGCAGCTATGGCTGGCCTGGAATATAATACAGATATCTGCCGGATATTTCCTCCCAAATGTTGAGATTAAAAGCATGTACCACCATGCTAGTTGGTTTTGGAATATTTTGAGACAGAGTCTCACATAGCCCAAGATTGTCTCAAATTCACTATGTAACCCAGGCTAGCCTTGGAATCCTGGTCTCCCTCCCTCTCCCTGCCTCAGTCTCCTGAATGATGAGATAACAGGCAATCTTCAATGAAATTTAATTTGTTTTCAGAGAAAAGAATAAAAGCACAGTTTAACAACACATCATCTGTCTTACAGACACCATATTCATTCATATTGCTTCATGAGACCACCCATGTATGCCTTAGAAGTAATTACCCCTGCATTTACTTGATGTGTGTATTCTCCATTCTTATTGGTAGCAAAGGTTTCTTTTTCTTCTTTTTTTAATATATTTTTATTTCCTACAACATATCCTAATCAAATTTAGACTCATCCCCCCATCCATGCCACGTGCTCCCCTCCCCCTGTCAGAGCTCATGGATTCTGTCATACACTTTAAGTCCTGTCTTGCATCTTTTTCTCAGTCTTTTATAACCTTTTCGGTGCACAGGTTTACTGTTTTGGTCAGTTCTTTGAATAGGTTTTTCTATCTCATTTTTTGTTCCCATTTGATTTTATATTATTTCAAAAAGTGCATACATACACTCCACGCATAAATCAAAGTTACGAAATCTGAAAATAAACTATAGGTTAATTCCAAAGCACATTTAGAGATTTACATTTTTTTTATTAATTTTTTTTCATGTAAAAAGAAGTATAACTTTACATTCTCTCTTTTTTTCTAGAATATGAATATTAGTATTCCTATATGATAGAACACACCATAGGATTACAAAAGGATAAATTATGAATGGTTGTAACATGTGTCAATAGAAAGAGAAAATATTATTTTACAAAATATTTTTAACTGTTAAATATAATCCTTTTTTTTTTTTTTTAACAAAAGCTGTCATGTTTTCCCCAAGGAAGTGCTTGAAGGTTCCTCTTTGGCAAACCCAAGCAACCATCAATCCTGCCCTGTGCTGCTCCACACTGGGGTCCCTCCCCCGCCCATGGTCACCCAAATGAGGTCCAGCAAGTGTGTGTCCTGTCTTGATCTTCCTGCACTGGCCTCCATGACACAGCATGGGTAGTCCAACAACAGCAGTCTACTCTCTGAAGAGACCGAAATCCCAGCCACTCAGTCCACACACTGGACTTCTCCATAGTCCCCATCTGGCATTGAAGGTTTGAAGGATTCTCATATATCTGAAATACAATTTCTCAGACCTTATTGATTATTTCTGGTTATACTTTCCTTTTTGGATGCTTAAGGCCACACAATCAGCCCAGATTAACAAAGGTTTCTGTTTCTCAAGGTCAATTGAGGATCTGGTCCTCAAGGATCACTCGGGGATTTTTTTTGGGGGGGAGGGGTAGCCCCTGGCTCCTTTTCGTTTTTCAACCACCAGTTCCATCCACTTGAGGACACAGTTAGGTCTTGCTAGACCAGGCTTCTCTCTTTGAAGCATGAGCAGACTTTCCTCTTTATAGTGTGGACACTGGTTGGAGTCCCATCAGTGGATCTCCAAGACCTCCCCACACAGGGAAGACTGGTGACTCACATTTGCAGGACATTTCAGGAGATGCCCCCAAGCATATTCCCCTGAGACTTAGTTGACCTCTGAGGGCAAGGAACAAAGTTATCCCTTAAGTCCCTTGGCCAAATCAAAGGTTTCTTTAAGAGCAGACACCATAGGTAATCTGGTAACAGTATCCAGAGACACTTAGAACTCGTTGTCTCAGTACTTGCAATGAACTGAATGAAGGCAAACAAGCACAGAGAACAATTTAGCCATCTGGAAGTTCTCTTGGTCTGGGTTATGAGCAACGTCATCTTCTAATATGCCTGGCAGCTAGAGACCCTTTCTGCATATACTATGCAAATGCATCCCTCTCTGACCAAGGCACTTAACAACCTATAGGCAATGTAAGACCTCCATCTGTATCAGAAAGCACATATAACTTTTAAATAATTTAATTGAACTGTTTCCCTCAGCAATCCCTTGATACTGTCCTGTTTCCATTCAGACACATTCTGAAACATGTCAGTGAACGAAATAAAGGGAATGAGTTGATCCCATCTGAATTGGTTTTTTTGGGTGCATGTACAAGAAAAACTGTGTCCTCAAAGTGAAGTTTTAGGGATAATTCCCTATATACTGTCTTCTGCCTATGTGCTATTAGCTCTGTATATGATTAAAATCAGATGCTCTATGGGAAGAAATGCATAATAGAAAAAAATGTCTTGTAACTTAATCTGTCAATCAAAACAATCCTTGCTACATCCCTTAGAAACCAACTCCTCCTACCATTGAACTCCATAAAGAAAAGACCAAAACAATAATCAGGGCCTTTGAGTACCCTCACTCATGTGACTACTTGCAGCACTTGACAGTGTATATGATCTGTTCTCTTTGCTTTGAATAAAGTTTCCTCAGTATTCTGAGAATTCGTGGGAATTGTTGCTTCGGTTTCTTGAATAACAGGCCAAGACCCTAGAAATACTAAGCTCAGATCCCATCCACTCTAACAGAATGAGTCTGCCCTTTTGAGGAAAAATTCCTATGTAGTCAACCTATATAATGGTAGCAGTCTACTACTGCTTGACTATTTCCTTGTTGATAAAATAAAAATAAGCAAATAGTGGCAAAGAATGTAAGAATGAGGCCCCTGGGGAAAAAAAAGACAAAAAAAATTAATGGAGGACATTGGGAGCTCCTCTTGGGAAAATGCTTCCACCAAGTTTATTGGAACAAAAAGTGTACTGAGTGTTTTAGTAATATGCTGTGAGGCCCACATTACTGGGTGCCTGTGAGCAGAAATGGGGTAACGTGGACCCATTTACAGAGAGTGACCTTGTACACTGCCACCTGACTGAAATCTCTTTCACAGCAGAATTTTCAAGGAAGAAGACAGGAATGACCCTCCCCCCCTAAGAATAAATACATATGGAGAGCAGAGGTCTGCAGGTGGATCCCTCCCCTGCAATTATTTCACAGAACAGAAGTGGTAAGGTTTATCTTCATTATTTAAATTTTTGTAGCATCTTTTATAATAGCTCAGTTTAGTAGTGTTATCAGGAATTGGGCTGATGATCAATGAAAAATGAAGTAATTTTCAAGACAATTGAAGGACTGAAGTGAAATAGGCCAGAAGTGAAACTTTACATAAAAATCTACCATTAGCTAAATATTCAAGCATTCCTACCTCTGAAAATAATTTTTACAACTTATTTTTCTTATGGTTGTTCCTTTTACAAATATAAGAAAACCACCCATAATACTGGTATGCCTAATATATATTATACCCCTTCTAGATTTACCTATTTAAAAAATAAAGTGGTATTAATATTTAAAATAATTTCACTATTGTAGAAAGATGGTTTTTAGCACAGAATCTTGGAATTCTTTTGGCAATGTATTTGATAAAGATGCTGTAACCTTTCCAGTTGGCCCATTTGTGCCTATATTAACACACTAAGATGTAGACTATGGCAAACATCACTTTTTAAAAAAGAAATCTCTACTATAATTTATCTGATATTTGGAATTAAATTCTTACTAAAATTTGGACTACTGAAACTGTGAGATTATCTTGTATTTCTAGGTTTTATAAAATTCAGCGTACTTTCATATTCACAACCTTAATATTTAATACATCAATAAGGTAATAATGGAAAATTATTTTCCAGTTTTATGCACATAAAAATAAGCATCATATAATCTTGGTGTGTGATTGTGAACCAGGGCTCAGTTCAAAACTGAGTTTCTCTGTCACACCTACTCATACAGACACACACACACACAAACACCAACAATAGCTATGAACTCTGAAATTTTGTCATACAAATAATTATTAATAATTGTTTATGAATTGGAAGAGAATTAAAACCCCATTACTTTAGTCTGGAAATGTAACTCAGTGGTAGAACACTAGCTTAGCATGGGTAAGAGTGTAATCATTCAGTGGAAGCATTTGAAATGTTCAAGTGGGATTAAGTTGCAGTAGAGCTGAGGTGCGGTGTTGTTTCTCCACACTGAATTAGGAATATGGCTCAATAGCTAAAGCCTCAGCCCCCAGGCTCAGGTCACCTGCATTTGCCTCCAGCTATGCTCTGAGGATAGAATGCTAAGTGCAAAAGAAACCACAAATGACAGATAGGCTTACTTTGAAAATACAGTAACAACCAATTCAAAATGATCACCCCATAAACTCTAATAATTTGGGGGGAAATAAAGGACCACTAATTGTATAGTGAGTATTAACATATTATACACTGATGGTAGAAGTGGGAAGGAAATATGCAGAGTAAGACTAGTAATAAGTAGGAGAGCAACAGAGACATAATAGAAGGGGGCCACGATGATGATAAAGGGAAGGGCAGGCACCTCCAACTAAAGACAGAATGAAAAGAGGAAAAGGCAAAAATGCAGTCACTCTAAAACAACCCCAGCATTCAGGAGGTGGAGTTAACCTTAACCTTCGACAAACTACTGTTTAGAAAAGCCTGTTTTAAAATCGAAGGCCCCACCTGGGCATGGTGGCACACGCCTTTAATCCTAGCACTCCTGGAGGCAGAGGTAGGCCGGTCGTTGTGAGTTCAAGGCCAGCCTGGTCTACAGAGCGAGTTCCAGAACAGCTGAGGCTATAGGGAGACCCTGTCTCAAAAAAAAAAAAAAAAAAAAAGACTAAAATAAAAGGCCCCCAAACTTAGTTGAAGAATTATTGGCAGCTGGTTACTACAGGGTGAGGAAGAGCTGATCTTCTTATAGGAAAGGACCCTAGATAAGTTAACTAGACCCTAGTGGATGGACTTGCACTGAGGAAAATTTGGGGTCACTAACTTGACATGATAGGTCTTAACACAAATGTCAGAATGTATGAATTCCAGTTGGGAGGGTTATAGGGGTTACCAGTAGGGAAAGAGGTACAAAGGTGATTAAGATGTTCTGTATGAAATACACAGAAGCTCAAAAAATATTTCCAAAAAAATCCCCCAAACAAATGGAGAAACAAATAAAAACAAACAAAAGAAGAAAGAATACTGGGCAAGGCAAGTCTGGTCCAATACATTCAAATTAGTTGGCAAGTAAGGGAAACAAAAGTGAAGGAATGAGGGCTGGAGAGATGGCCTAGTGGTTAAGAGCGCCGACTGCTCTTGCAGAGGACCCGGGTTCAATCCCCAGCACCCACATGGCGGCTGAGAACCATCTGAAACTCCAATTCCAGGAGAACTCCAGTTCCAGGGGAATCCAACACCCTCTTCTGACCTCCGCGGCATTGCATGACACCGGTGCACAAACCTGCATGCAGACAGTACATTCATTCATACACATACAGAAATAAATAAAATTAATAAAAAAAAGTGAAGGAATGAGACCCAACCATGGGGACAGAGTATAGACACACACACACACACACACACACACACACACACACACAAATGCGTGCATACACACTAGAGTTCATTCAGTGGTGCTCTGTGTATCTGTGTTTAGAGCTGCAAAACTGGAAATAAGACAATCTCTCAGGGCCCTAGTCCCTGGAGAAAACTGGTGTTCACCACCCTGTCCCCTTGGCATCAGTTAACTGCCTGCAACACTTTTCCTCTTCTTTTCTAATGCATGCTTTTTAAAGGAAACAAACAACCCAGTACAGCTGTTGCCTTATTTGATGATATACTTCCCATCTTCTTTGATTCTTTGTAATACTTTATGCCTACTACCTACATTCAATGTACATCACCCTTTAATCGCACAGAACAAAGTAGGGCTCATAACTAGAGAAACAAATATAAAATCAAAGAGAACAGAATACAGACACAAAGTTTGGTTTTAGCATAAACAGAATCCCGATTTCAGATGCTGTTCATAAACCCTCCAGCACACAACTCTGCTTGTTTCTGAAGAAATGCATCTTTATTGTAGTTGTGGATATGGAAGACCAGGGAGTCAGATTTTAGCTTTTAGGTATCCTACAGAAATTTAAATTGCTATACTTAAAGATGTACATCCAGTGCCTAGATGCACAATTGGGAAAAAGCTGTTCTTCAGTTTCTGATAATAAGTTGTGATAATAGTTAAGATGACAGATCTTCCTTCTCTGAGATTAGGTCAGAAACATGCTGCTGCCTGCTCCAGATCACCTTGTTGAGCTAATTAGAACTCACCAATCCACTCACCATCTTTCCTCTCTGGGAATGGACCTGCTGCCCAGATTCAAATCACCACAGAGTGATACAAACAGCTCCCAGCAAGATTGCCTTGGGGAGCTGGTTGTATCACTCTGTGGTGGTTTGAATGAGAATGTCCCCCATAGGCTTTAAGTATTCAGACATTTTTGTCTCCAGTTGGTGGCACTGTTCTTGGAGGTCTTAGAGGGTGTGGCCATGCTGGAGGAAGTATATCACTGGGGAAGGGCTTAGTGAATTTAACAAGCCTCATGGTTTCCAGTCTCTCTCTTTCTGCTTCCTGTGCTCATTGCAAGATGTGACCCTCTGCTTGCTGCTCCAGCCCCCAGCCACCTTGCTTCCCACCACAATGGACTCTGATTCCCTGGAACCGTCAATCGTAAGCTCAAATAAACTCTTCCTTTTATAAGTTTCCTTGGTCGTGGTGGATTTATCACAGCAACAGAAAAGTGACTAATACACACTCCCACATCTTCATCTTCTGTACATCTGCACTTCTAGTTGTGATTGCCCACATGGCACACCAGGACAGACTTGAATAATGCCTTCCTTCCCATAATAAAAACAAAAGTAGAAACCCAAAACATAGACCAACTATACTTAATCAGAAACCAACCAAGCTACAATAGCAGTAAAAACAGGACAAATCTTCTACCCAACAAAGGCAAGATAGAATTTCATATTAGACACACAACATGAGTGCATGTAATTATAGCCACCTGATATTAGACATATGTGTCAAGAATACACAATGGAGGATAGACAGCATCTGAAACAAATGGTGTTGGCTAAACTGGATCACTACATGTAGAAGAATGAAATTAAACCCTTCCCTCTCACTCTGTACAAAAGTCAATTCCAGATAGATCAAAGACCTCAATGTGAAACCCCAAACACTGAAACAGTTACAAGAAAACTTAGGCTGTACCCTACAAGATAAAAGGGTAGGAAATGCCTTTGTACATTGGATTTTATTCACTCAGGAATTATGGCCAACAATTGACAAATGGGACCTCATTAAACTAAAAGGCTCTGTATAGCAAAGGAAACAACCAATCCAGTGAAAAGGGAGCCTGAAGAGTGGGAAAGAATCTCTGTCAGCTCTTCATCTCAGAGGATTAACTTACAAAATACAAAAAGCACTCAAAAAACAAAGAATGAAGAAAACATATGAACCAAAAAAAAAAAATGTATTTCACATCCGAACAGAGAGATCTCAAAAGAAGAAATAAAAATGGCTAAGAAATACCTTCAAAAGTATCCAACATCCTTACTGATAAGGGACATACAAAATGAAATTAAGGTTTTATCTTACCCCAGTCAGAATGGCTAAGATTGAAAAAAAAAAAATGACAACAAATGCTGACAAGGATGTGGGGAAAATTGAACCCTCATTCACTCTGCTGATGGTATTAAAAACTGGTTCAGGCATTGTGGAAATCAGTGTGGAGCTCCCTTAAAAAACTCAAAATATTTCTACCATATGATCAAACTATGCCATTCCTTAGCATATATCCTAAGGACTCAATATCCTCCTACCGAGAAACTTGCTCAGCCATGTTTGCTGCTGTTTTTTTTTTGTTTGTTTGTTTTTTTTGTTTTTTTTTGTTTTTTTGTTTTGTTTTTTTTACAGTAACTAGAAAATGGAAACAATCTAAATGTCCCTCAACCAATGAATAGATAATAAAAATGTGGTACATATGAGGTTCTGCTCAGGAGTAAAGAGAAACAAAATCATGAAATTTGCAGGTAAATGGATGGAACTAGAAACTGTTATACTAAGTATGGCAATCCAGACTCTGTATCATATATATATAATGAGAAAACATGTTTTCTCTTATTTGTGGATCTTAGCTCCAAGTCCTTAGACTGGAGTATATAACTTGATACAAACTCAGCAGCCAGGGAAATGGAAAGTAACCCAGGAGAAAAGGAAAAGAAGAAGCAAAAGAGAGGGTGATAGCAGGAAACAGGAGTTATCAAGGGAGAATTGTAGAAAATAGCAGACACTGTAGCTGCGGAGGGAGGAGGGAGAGCTATACAGGGGCAAAAAGAGAAAATACATTAATAATGCTTAAGTAATGTGTGAAAGGACAATGGGAAATACAGTATTTTAAAAATATTTTATTTATTATTTTTTATTTTTAGGTGTATGAGTGCATGTAAATAGGTGCACATGTGTTGTGAAGTGCCAACAGAGGTCAGAAAAGGACAGTGAATCCCCTGGAACTGGAGTTATGGAGAGTTGTTTGGCACCATGTGGGTGCTGGGAATTGAATCCAGGTTCCTTGCAATAACAGCCAGTGCTCTTAACCACTGAGCCATCACACCAGACCCCGAAAGGAAAATAATAGTATTTAATAAGCCTACTGAAAAGCACATAAAATATAAATGTGAGTGCATATTTATTACTGATGGTTATGCATGGGAAGATAAGTCTCCCCAAATAACAGTCTGTTTCCACAGCCCTTGATTTCCTTCCAGAACTTGAGGTAAGGCCCTGTTGCTGGAGGCTTGACATTTGGACACAGGATTTGAGCAACTGAGCTGGAACTGACCTGGACGCCTCTTCCCTGAAAACTAGTATCAGAAGGTACCGCGTATCTCATAGTATCAGAAGATGCTGGCAAAGGAGTAAACCAATCAGTAGCTATATCCAGCTGTGGTGGTTTGAATGAGAAAGTCCCCATAGGCTTTAAGTATTCAGACATTTCGTCCCCAGTTGGTGGCGCTGTTTGAGGAGGTCTTAGAAGGTGTGGCCATGCTGGAGAAGTACGTCACTGGGGGCAGGCTTAGAGAGCTTAACAAGCCTTGCCTAGTCTCCAGAGGCTCTCTCTTGACTTCCTGTGCTCATTGAGAGATGTGAACTTCTGCTTTCTGGCGATCATGCCTCCCACCACAATGGACTCTAATTCCCTGCAACTCTTCCTTTTTTTTTTTTTTTGTTTTTTTTTTTTTTTTTTTTTTTTTTTTTTTTTTTTTTTTTTTTTTTTTGTTTTTGTTTGTTTTTTTGAGAAATGGTCTCCCTGTAGCTCTGGCTGTCCTGGAACTCATCTCTGTAGACCAGCCTGGCTGAACTCACAGAGATCCGCATGTCTCTGCCTCCCAAGTGCTAGGATTAAAGGCGTGTGCCACCACGCCCGGCATTTATTTATTTCTGTATGTGTATGAATGTACTGTCTGCATGCAAGTTTGTGCACCCGTGTCATGCAATGCCGTGGAGGTCAAAAGAGGGCGTCAGATTCCCCTGGAACTGGAGTTCTCCTGGAATTGGAGTTTCAGATGGTCCTCGGCCACCATGTGGGTGCTGGGGATCGAACCCGGGTCCTCTGTAAGAGCGGTCGGTGCTCTTAACCACTAGGCCATCTCTCCAGCCCTTTCCTTTTATAAGTTCACTTGGTCATGGTGGTTTTATCACAGCAACAGAAAAGTGACTAATACATCAGCTTTAAAGTCTCGGAATCCAAGCAATGACAGGCACGGCCAACTACCTCTATTGGCACTTTTATCTTGGGCATAATCAACAACTGTCTAATTGGACCTAAGGCCCAATCAATGGGAAGGAAATCATATGTACTACTATAAACAAAGCCAAGTACACATGGCTGTACAGGTTGTACACTTTACAGAATGGCCTATTTATGTCACTTCCCTCTACCAACATGTATTCTTATATTTACAGACAATTGCACCTCTCACAAACTAGGTAACCAAATAGCAGAGCTATCTAGATAGCTAAAATCAAGTTGTTCTCAGAGCCCACTCCCTCTGACATCTTGGAAGAAGGAGAAATACCTTTTCTATTTGCTCCTTTCTTTTTGGCTCTTGCTGGATTTGGAAATTCATTAGCTCCCTTTGGATTATCATTTCCATCACTCAACCAACTGTCTCCAATGCTGCATGACATTCTTCCTCATATGTGTGGCCAAACTTACTTGTCTTATGTAAATCCAGTAAAGTACTGTACTTTCTCAGAAGCACTCTGAAATAAGTGTTTTGAAAAATATTTATAGATACTTATAAATAATGTGTGATTCCAGAACTCTGGTTGTATTTATACTAAAAAAAATTCAGTTTCTATTCATTCTCTGATTGTGTGCCTGTGTATGATTATGTATATATTTGTACATATCCATATGTGGAAATGTGCATGCACTTGTATGTACACACATTTGGAGGCCAAAGATCAAGCTCAGGTGAAATTCCTTAGGAGTATTTCTGCGTTGTTTCCTTTATCTACAGCTCCCTTTTCCTCTCCTGCTCTCACTTGTTAAAAAGTCTCAGTTTAAGTTGTCTACATGTTATAAAACATATTTCCAAGTAGGGTTACATTCAGGGATAATTCCAGTGAAGGGCTTATGCATAAGTGTGTGTGTGTGTGTGTGTGTGTGTGTGTGTGTGTGTGTGTGTTATTATAAGCCCATGTGCACATATGGGTATAGATGCTCCTGTATGCATGTGAATGTGGAGGCCAGAGCTCAACAGGTGTGTTGTCTTCAATCACCCACCCAAAGCTCACCAATTGTGCTAGACTAGTTGGCCGATGAACCTCAGGGGTGCTCCTGTCTGCTAGCTGCACTTGGCTTTTGGGCAGTTGCTGAGGGGTCTGAAACCAGGTGCTCATGTCTACATGGCAAGCACTTTACACATTGAGCCATCTCTATGGTCCCCTTATGTGTATCCATCTTGAAGACAAAATTCAACACTTAACAAGTAGTGATGATAATATAACCAAACTAATTCACTACTAATATACTATAAATGAAGCTTTATCCTCTCTCATTAAAAATCACACTACTGTAGCTATACTCTTCTGATCAAGTAATTCTACTCTTCTGTTTTCTATCCTCCACTCATGGAATTTTTAGTTTGAATGATACTTGTTCTCTGATTCTATATTTGTATCTAAATTATCTTCTATTTTCTTCTTCCTTCAGGTACATAAGTAATTGGTTAAGAAAGACAGGTAGTTATTTCAATTGCTAGCAAGATTTTTTTTTCTTTCCAACAACCCATTCTTGACTTCAAATATACAGATATCCATTAGTAGTCATATATATTTATATAAGAGCCAGGCTATGGCAACAATTAGAGTGCCTTTTATCTCAGTCAGAGGTCCCATGGAATCCATGTAGTTTATCTAGAGTAAGAAGGTTTGGGAGATTGCTATTTGAACTATTTACCAGCAGAATATACATAGAATTGAAAATACATAGATCAACTCAAACTTGAGCTTTGTAAACCCAGACTTTGAGACATACAGCTCTATGGATCATCTGTGCTTATACAGCAAATTTTCTTTCTGTTGCTATAATAAAAATACAATGGCCAAAGCAACTTAGGGAAAGAATGGGTTTATTTCAGTTTAGAGGTTATAGTTCATTATCAAGAAAATTCAGGACAGGGACTCAAGCAAGAGTTTCAAGCAGAAACCATGGAGGAATGCTGCTTTCTGGCTCATTCAAAGGTGCATAACTAGAGGTTTTTCTATAAAGCACAGGAACAACTTCCCAGGGGTATTGCTACTTGTCTTGCACCAGATAAAAATCAGGACAAACCCCTTGGATATGCCTACAGGTCAATCTGATCTGGACATCCCAGAGTGGAGACTAATTTCTCAGATGACTTTAGGCTGTTACGTTGACAGTCAAAGCTAACAAGGACAGACAGAACTGAGATTCTGTTCAGCCAACACTCCCTATCTTAAATACCCATAGGGATCATCCCAACTCACGCACCTAGAAAAATCTTTTCCATGCCCATGTCAAAGAGAAACTGATGAGGTCCTATACTCTGTCAATTCTGAAGTACATGAACTCATAAGTAAACCTGTCTTTAAGATGAAACTTTTACTGTATAAAAATGAAAAAGAGGACATAGTCAAGTTCAGTTGTGAGAAATCGTCTACCTAAAAATTATAAAACATTTTGTAATGTTTATTTTATGTACGTGGTGTGTGTGTGTGTGTGTGTGTGTGTGTGTGTGTGTGTTGCCTGAATGTATGTATGTCCATGTTATAAAATGCCCACCAAGGTCAGAAGAGGGCATCAGATCCCCTGGAACTGGAGTTAAAGATAGTTGTTAAATGCCATGTGGGTGCTGGGTTTTCTGCAAGAGCAGCCAGTGCCCATAACCACTGAACCATCTCTCCAGTCCACAATTATATAAAATTTCATCTCTGTTAACATAATAGATTATTTTGGGCTTTATTTTTTAATTTTATGTGCCTATGTGTATTGTGTGCATGTATGCAAGTGCCCCTGGAGGATGGAAGAATGTGTCAGATCCCCAGGAACTGGAGTTATGGATGGTTAGCCACCATGTGGGCACTGGGATTTGATCCTGGGTCATCTGCAAGAACAGCCAGTGCTCTAAACAGCTAAGCTATCTCTCCAGCCCCCAGAATAGATTCATATGCTGTAGTTTAGATTTACTATCTCAAGATGAAATACCTTAGAAACCGAGTAAGAGAAAAGGCAGAAAAGTTTGTTCTCTGAATTTACTTCATCTTTCTGCATGAGATTTGACTTATGCATCAGAAAGTAGATAAAAAATTTATGACCGGGGCTGGAGAGATGGCCTAGCGGTTGAGAGCGCCGACCGCTCTTACAGAGGACCCGGGTTCGATCCCGAGCACCCACATGGCAGCTGAGAACGGTCTGAAACTCCAATTCCAGGAGAACTCCAGTTCCAGGGGAATCCGAGACCCTCTTCTGACCTCCGCGGCATTGCACGACACGGGTGCACAAACCTGCACGCAGACAGTACATTCATACACATATAGAAATAAATAAAATTAAAAAAAAATAAAAAAAACTTTATGACCATACAATCCTGAATTTGCCTGATCTTAATTGAAAGTAGTGCATAAAACTTACCAAGGACAGATATCTTGCCTTCTACCTAGAAGCTGATGATTTTGAAGAGTGGAGCCTTGAAGGAATTCAATCTGACTATAGTGATGTCATTACATACACTTTTATGTCCAGTTATATTTTTATATATGGATAACTATTTTTCATTACACTGAAACATGAAAGTAGTTTTCTATGGTTCTGTTGGTCTTCAATTCTGAAGGTTATGTTATCTAAAATTTTGGTTAAATAATTTTTGTTCATTTCTCATGTTAATCTAGCTTTTGTTATAGTGGTTTCAGCAATCACTTGTATAATAAATGAGAAAAAGATATGTTTTTTTAATTTTTTTAAATTTTATTTATTTCTGTATGTGTATGAATGTACTGTCTGCATGCCAGTCTGTGCACCCGTGTCGTGCAATGCCGCGGAGGTCAGAAGAGGGGTCTCGGATTCCCCTGGAACTGGAGCTCTCCTGGAATTGGAGTTTTGGACGGTTCTCGGCTGCCATGTGGGTGCTGGGGATCGAACCTGGGTCCTCTGCAAGAGCGGTCAGCGCTCTTAACCGCTAGGCCATCTCTCCAGCCCTGAGAAAAAGATATATTTTATTCCCCTATACTTAAACTTTAGTTCCTGAACTTTCCAAGTAAACATCAGTATGAACTCAGATCTCTTCAGTATCATTCTGTAATGCTCTGCCTTGGGCTAGGATTTTATGGTGTACTGAAACTTACTTTTTTATATGTTGGCATCAGTGATGTTCCTAAGAATTTCCTTCATTTTTTTCTCCTTTGCTACAATTAATTAGTTATGTTTGCACAGATTTTGTGATCCAGAACTTTGAAATTAACCTTTTTCAACTTAGCCAACTCAAATTTAAATTAACAGACAACAACACTACCTAGAATGAGCATTAGCATTTTCCAATACTTTCAATTTTATGTCCTCCAAGGTTTCAGGAACACTTAAAATAAAACAACGTTGGGAGAAATATGATCATGTAAAATATGCAAAATTTCCCCACATATTGGGCTAGCCTCTAATTTCAAGAATCATGGAAAAAAATTTAAATAGCAAGACTAGAGCAACACAAAAGAAAATTTACCACAAAACTATAAAGATCAACTGTTTTTCTCACAATCATCAGAGGCTAACTATGAAACTCATAGATTGCATATAATTTCAAACCACACACATGCAGGTGAAGATCAAGTCATCTCATTTGTTTAACATTGAAAATTAGTGGTAACGTAATTGTGATAGTAATTGTGATAAAATAGGGCTTAAGGGGGCTGGAGGGATGGCTCAGCAAGTCAGAGAACTGAAAGCTCTTGCAGAGGACCCAGGTTGTATTCCCAGCTAACAACTGTCTTTAACTCCAGTTCCAAGGGATCCAACCTACTTCTGATTTCCAATGGCATTGCACAATACAGGTATACTTACAAATATCCAGGCAATACATTCACATATATACAATAAAATATTTATAAATAGGGCTTAGAATCTTAGAACCTAAATATGTTTATCCACATAGAAAGCAAGTAATGAACCAGAACTCACTTCTTAATTTATTGTAAATGGAGTTTTATATATTTTTGTGTGGGTATGTGTTTACGTGGCACATGTTTATGTGCAGATGTGCATGAACATGTCTGAGTGCATGTGGAGCTGAAATGTCAACCTCTGGTGTCACTTTTCAGGAGCTTTCAATCTTGGTATTTTAAAGACAGGGACTCTCATTTGACCTGGAGCTCTATGAACAGGCTATGCTGATCTGTCCTCCCTAGGGATCCTCCTGTCCCCTCCATACTGCTAGGTTCACAAACTCGCGCCACCATGCCTGACATTTTTAGTTTGGTTCTGGGGATCAAATTAGGCTCTGCTCTTCATGTGGCAATCACTTTACCAACTGCCCTATCTCTTCCTAATGGGAAAGAAAAAGACTGAAGTTCTCCCCCCCCCAAAAAAAATCCTCTACTTTGAAAAAAAAAAAGATGCAAGATATGTATGGCAGAGTGCAGGAACTCAAGTGGGGTGGGGGGCATGGAAAGGGAAGTGACTATAAATTCAATTGAGAAATTATGTATAATGTATGGAAATAGTTTAATAACAGTAATAAATTTTTAAAAATTTACTTAATCTGGGCGTGGTGGTGCACAACTTTAATCCTAGCACTTGGGAGGTAGAGGCAGGCAGATCTCTGTGAGTTCAAGGCCAGACTGGTCTACAGAGTTCCAGGCCAACTGGGGCCATAGGGAGACCCTGTCTCAATTATAGTCGACACATAAAATATTATACTTATATACTATATATATATATATATATATGATATATAACTTGTCATCATATTTTTTGTATGAGTCTATTGTGATGCGATGATGTTAAATGCACACTAAGGAAGCCAGAAGCAGAAGTACGAGGAAGAAAATGCACCGGAATGAGTTGAAGATGTTAAGGAGGTTGTTAAGCGACATTCCTACGTGGGATTCAAAATCTGCGGTCCTCTGCAAGAAGGCGGTCATAGTCTATAACTGCCTTAGACATCTCTCCAGCCCCTTCAGTTTTCAACTTTTAGGAAAGATGAAGAGGTGAGGTTGTGAGGAGAAAGCAGGAGGAAAAAATCTTTCAAAGCAAGAAAGCATTATTTGTAAACAATCAATAAAGTAAATATTATTACAGACAATGCTTAGCCTTTTACTCCCTTTCGCAAGTGCGTCCTTGCTTAATGCAGGCGCAAACCGCAACTACCCTCAAGCTGAATTTGGAATGTCCACTAACAAATGCTTATAGTATTTTTATTATGATCATCGACAAGATTTGAATAGTTCTGTGTGTAGGTCAAGAATTGGCTACTGTCTGTGGCATCATTATGTGGTAGTTCAAGCTTTGGTTGAGATCTTCATCTGATTTGTTGTAACTATTGCTTAAAATTATTAACATTCGTCTTTTTAAGTATCAAGCGATATTTAAAACAATAATATAGACCAGAGAACCTGTTATGCAGACACAAAAAACTTGGGGATTCTTAGTTAAAATAATAAAAAGACAAAAAATAAAATAAAAAAAAAAAAAAAAAAAAAAGAGAGCACCTTGTTTGGCCTGTCTACAATTCTCACAGGCAGGCACATATGCTCTGTAGATGCCACTGTTTTAGGCACTCCTCAAAAGACATGAGATACAGCTTTTTTACTTTTTAGCCTTCCAATGTGGACTGAGGACTGCTGAGATACTCAGCTTGTGAACTAAGCAGCTCATGGAAATTCAGCCTCCTCAGAAGATGGACTGACATTGTTGGATTACCTTGGCAGTAGCATGGAGGCCAATGCAGGGGGATCATGACAGGACATATGCTTACTGGACTTCATTTGGGGGCACAATATTTAAAGCAGAAGCAGGTCAGTAAGGGTTTCCTTTTGCATAAGGTTTTTTTTGTAATGTAATGTCTTAATCATAATCTACCATCAAATATTTTAGGAATATCTTTAATGTTTAGATAGTATATTAGCAGCATGCAATAATTAATTACATCATAGGTTCTCAAGCAGAGGCAGTCTATGGCAAGGACCTTCTCTGCTGCCAGTTATCATAGGCTGTTTAAAGTTAGAAAGCTGAATAGAAACACTGAGCATTGTAGAAATGCACTTTGTTCAGTAATATTTGAGTTGTTGCAGTATTAGACTATCCATTTGGTTGTTACAGAAAATCCTTAACTGTAATTGATGGTTGTTACCATAATAGTATATTGCCTGTATTTCTACCTCTAGTAATGGGCTTTATGTGTTAGATTTCAATATCCTTGAGCCTGGGCAAGTGCACAAGACATTTTTTTTTAATTTTTATTTATTTTTGTATGTGTATGAATGTACTGTCTGCATGTAGGTATGTGCACCCGTGTCGTGCAATGCCGCGGAGGTCAGAAGAGGGTCTCAGATGCCCCTGGAACTGGAGTTCTCCTGGAATCGGAGTTACAGACGGTTCTTAAAAAGAAACATGGTTTACTTGTACAAAACTGATCAGATTTGAGAGATCGTTAATGCCCTTGAAGTGGTTTTTGTGGGTGTGAAACAAATGGTGAGAATTTGAACTGTTCCCTTATTATAATATTGAAATTAAGTCTACCTAATCTATCAAATCATGTCCATGCCCTGATTTTATGTACTTGTATCGATAGATATTGTGAAAAAAAATACATTCAATAAATCTAGCACTCCTCCTTCACAATTCATCAGTTGGTCTTTCTTCCTTTTATGTTTTTTTCTATAGAATTTTATATATAATTTATTCTTTCATATACAAAATATTGTTACTTATCTATGTATATGATTATCTATCTATGAACTATTTATGCATAAGATTGAGGATCAGGGAAAGTGATGTTTTAAAGAAACTATGTACCTATAATGTGTTAGATACAGTATAGAACAGTGTACAAAAAGAAAAGTGAGTGGACAGAGGCCAAGTATTGTTGTGGAAGATTAGTCTTTGTGTATCCATTTATCAGGCATCCCTATCAGAAGCCATGTTGAGCTATACACTTCTACTCCACAAACAAAATCATCTATCCTTCAACTTTGTCTCCTTTAATCAAGGTAAACTGTAAAAACTGTTCCTCATTCAAAAGCTACCTTTCTTTAAGCCATCGTTCTCTCTGTTTCATTTAATTGTGTTTGTCCTGTTTTTCTATATTTTCTCTCCATTAGATTATTACCCTTATAATACAGGGAACTTCCACTATATCCCATGTCTGTGCCTCTGGTGGTGGCGCACGGCTTTAATCCCAGCACTCAGGAGGCAGAGGCAGGTGGATCTCTGTGAGTTCAAAGCCAGCCTGGTCTACAGAGCGAACTCCAGGCCAGCTGGGACTAAAGGGAGACCCTGTCTCAAAAAGACAAACAAAACAAAATAAAACAAAACAAAACATAAAGACCATGTATTTGCCTCTACTAAATATGCATACTTTCTGGGTTGCCATTTTTGCAGTCCCACTGTTCAAGATGAAGTTTCTCAATGGATATATGTTTTCCTGGTACTCCCTCTATTCCTACTTCAGTATATAATCCATTTCAGTCTATTGTTTCTTGTCACTCATTCACAAAGTAATCTTTCAGAAGTTGCTGATAGTGATTATCATGACCCTTAATGCATGTTTCTCAAAGTGTGCCAAAAAATCTAGAATACCCAGTATTTCTCAGAAATTTACTAGAAATTTACCACAGATAAAAATGGAAAATAGTAAACTACTCTTGTTAGAGGGAGAAAGGCCAGTTCATTGGCCAGTCTTAGTTTGATATTTTCCACGTAAGAAGCAGAGGAACAAAGTAACCAGAAGAACACATTTATTCATATTTAACACAGGTCCTAAGTTGAGCTCCTCAACTGATTCTTCTATTTTAAGGCACATTGTCACATCTGTGAATGGGTTTTCTTCTAGGTTGTCATATGCCTAGCTAAAAATTAAGGTTCTACTACTTTAGAAAGAAAAAGTAATGAACATGTCTTAAGTAAGTCTACCTTAATATTTCTAATTAAGCAACAAAAAATTATTTCTCCTTGTTCTGTAATCTGGAAAATCTATGATCAAACAAACAGCCTGGCTGAGTTCTGATTAGGTCTCCTCCTTTTTTCTCAGACACTGGTATTTGTTCTGTGTCTCCATGGA
>VZQC01004776.1:580785-595120 GCA_009823505.1 Rhizomys pruinosus
ATTAGTAAAATATAATGAATTATATCAATAAAAGCAAAGGTTTTAGCAACCTTTAAGTCCTAAGTGGGCGAAGTGTAACTATTTATGTTTTCAGGATATTATGGAAATCTCCATCTTGGAATACACTTGCACATGGACCTGGGGAAACAGGGACACATGTGCAGAAAAGCTCCCCAAGCCCTGCCCATGCAATCCTTTCATTTCTTCCACCAAGGGTCTGGACGCTGACCTCTGCTGCTCTAAACACTTTCAATTAGCTGGTCTTACCACATCACCCCCACACATATGGGTCCACTTCCTAAGAATGCAATAATTTTGAAAGCATTCACTCCAAAGTGTGAGGAACTAATCATCCTCAAAACTCTCCACTTTTAAAAAGGAAACTTTATAAGGTGGAACATACAATAAATTACTGAGACTGTACAGAGCAAGACAGTCTAAAATGGATTTCAGATGGTCCAGAGGTACATTATAACGCAAGAGAATTTCAGCTCCTGTGTAATAAAGTGAACATACTTCAAACTAAAGCAAATGGGGGATGAAAGAAGACTGTTTTCTGTTTTTCTAAAAGCATTTCCTTCTGTAATAAATGAATAGGAATGAGAGACAGAGACAAAGAGAATAAAGAAGAGAGAGAAGCATTTTGTTCCGTTTTACTTAAGAAGAAAAAGTTACAAAAGTTTCACCCTATCGATTTATGATATCTCACAAATCAAAATTATTAAATACAGTATATCAGATAAAATGCAGTATTAGAGAACTTTTCCCCCATATTTCCAAGGCTGGTGAAACTTCCCACTTTATACATTCCACTTTTCCAGAGAGAAACCATCATATGGCTTTCTTACCAAAATAAAAATTTTTCCTTTTTTCCTAAGTGTTTTAAGTTTGTTGTAAAAGTGAACGTGAATGAATGACAGATGATGAAACAGCATTCAGTGCTTACAAAGATGGTGCTTCTGATAGACTATAGAAATGTCACTGAGGTATTTTCTGGAGTACATTGATTTCATAAAATGAAAATGTAGTTTCAAACAGATGTCACAACTTTTTCCCTTTTATCTTTCTTGATATTTATTATTGAAAATATATCCTGTCATAAATTAAACTTTAAAAATGTGACCATCTCAGGTTTATATTACTGTAAACAATGAAAAAATTCCACTTTTTAAAATTTAGAAAAAAACTTGGTTTCTATAATCAAATATGCCACCCAACCTGTTTTTCCTTTTGACATAACAACTTCTTTCCAAAATTCTCTATGGTTATGTCTCTTCTTAGTGGTATTACTGAGATATTTGTAAATTTAAAGTTTTTCTAAAATCATTTGGGGTGTCATAGCTCAAATGAAAGAAGTTTGCCAAGAAAATGTTCTATGACAAAATTTGCTACAGTTTATTGTAAGTGCAAGTATAGAAAATTAAATTCACAAATTCCTGTCACTACTTTTTTCAGCTATTGCTAAGGAGAATCTTAGCAAAAATTCTTCTTAGTTAGAGATGTCTTATCCAGAATGCTTCTCTACCAAAACATGGAGTGACATTTTAATGAAGTAGGAGAAAACCATGTCTTCCCTTCCAAATCTCCCACATTTATTAAAAACTTAAATGTTTCATTTTCCCTGTTGGCAGAAAATTATAACTTTTATTGCTGAGTCATTCAAACTACATGCCAATCTTGGTTATACACTTACTGTTAATTACATCTTATTAATGACAGTCCATCTCATTCTGCAATTGTACATAAAGATGTTCGATTAATATCTGTTATTGCTTTATTTTTTTTTAATTTTTTTTATTATTTATTTATTTATTTATGTGTATGAATGTACTGTCTGCATGCAGGTCTGTGCACCCGTGTCGTGCAATGCCGCGGAGGTCAGAAGAGGGTCTCGGATTCCCCTGGAACTGGAGTTCTCCTGGAATTGGAGTTACAGACGGTTCTTAGCCACCATGTGGGTGCTGGGGATCGAACCCGGGTCCTCTGCAAGAGCGTCGGTGCTCTTAACCGCTAGGCTATCTCTCCAGCCCCTGTTATTGCTTTATTAATTAATTTCCTGTGATAAAACTTACAAATGGAGCTATTTCTCCATGGCATGCTGACTCTACACAATAGGCTATCTTCTGTTGAAGCTGTGCCGCTCTTAACAAACTCGGTTATGCTCGCCGAGTTTCTGCTATTAAAATGTCTAATTTAATCATAAATTTTATTGACAACACATTTTAATTTTGAGGTGGATCAAATTAAGATTCCAAAGTTATTAACAATCTGACTGGTTATGAAACCTGTCTTAATTCAGTTATTACTATAGAATTGTGTGATGGAGATTTTGATTCTGCTACTAAAATACTTGCTTCTTTAAATTATGAAAGGAAATGCTTCTATATCCCTAAGACAGAAAATAGAGATACAAAAATTCAGATTAATTTTTTTTTGGTAATAATGGAACTGAGGTTGACCAGGGGAATTTTTTTTTCTGAAACAGTTCTAGCTTTTCAATTATATAGGTATACACACACACACACACACACACACACACACACACACTCACACACACTTGGAAATTTTTGTGCTAGACTAACATTCAATTTATCTACACATTAATCTTTTGTCAAAGATGATGAATTTCCAAGAAAATCGAAGGCTGCCAAAAAAGTTTCTGATTGCCTATTCAGAATAATAGCTATTGTGAGATCTACTAAAAGGGGACTTTTGTCTTTAGTGTGAATATGAACAATCATGCCAATATTTAAGTGTGCTATTGTCAAATTAAGATTCTCATTTCCTCCCAAAATGATCTACAACACATTTAAGAATAGGTATCTAGCCGGGTCTGGTGACACGCCTTTAATCCTAGCACTTGGGAGGCAGAGGCAGGCGGATATTTGTGAGTTCAAGGCCAGCCTGGTCTACAAAGCTAGTTCCAGGACAGCCGGAGCAAAAGGGAGACCCCCTGTGCCCACCAAAAGACCAAAACGAAAAAAAAAAAAAAAACCAAAAAGATAGGTCATCCCAAACAAATACTGCGGATTAACCCTTAGTTTTCAATCTGATTATTGTAACCTACTCACATATACAATATGCTTAAGAGTTAATGGTCTTGGGGGGCTGACAGAGATGGCACATTGGTTAAAGAGCACTGGCCATGCTCTTGACGAGTGCATCTCAATTTAATTCTAGCGCCCACATGTGCAGTTAAATCCCTTGTCTGTATTCCAGTTCTTCTAGGGGTGTCTCGACACCACCTCTCTATCTGATCTCCTCAGGCCATATGCCATGACCATGGTTGCATTAATTACACTATGGAGGCAATACACTTTCACACACATAAATTTTTTAAAAAATATTAAAAGTGTATAATAGTTTTAAGCCTATTATTAATATAAATATATATTCTTACTTATAAATACCATTAAAGTAATAAGTGAGCATTATGTAATTCTGTCATGTAAACATCGTAACTTCTTTTAAGAAACCACTCCTACGGTAATCTCTTATAAACACTTGTAAGCCTTGCTAATTAAAGTGCAATTCTCTAGACTATGTTGTAGATTTACTTTGAAAAGGATCCTATCACTGCTTTACAGAAACCAAACTATAACTACTAATAGTCTTAAGCCTATAGCACTTAAGACAAAATTATATTAATATAAGAGCTCTCGACATCTAGCAATGGAATTATTCTACCAAGGAATGATTGGCTCAAGGCGATCTCAAGTCCCCCCACAAACAGGTAAAGCTCCTTGCCTCCAAACTGGGATATCTGCAGGAAGAGAGGCGATCATAGGCCCTGCTGCCGAAGACCTGATGTAACATGGGAAAGATGTATTGAGACCACACATGCAATGTTACAGATGGTCCTCTGGAATACCAGAAGAGAGAACCTTTATTCAAAACTTTAAAAAAAAGAAACATAACAGGTCTCCTTGAGTCAAGCAAGACTCCCACCGTCAGCACCACCTACACTTCACCTGCTGGAAATCACTGTGCAGCAGAGTCAGCATCTATGCCTGTATATTCCAAATCTAATTGGCTATTGGCTCTCTCCTTGTTGAGAGAATAACCCACGGCTGATTCACAACTCTTACATCCATCTAAAGTTTAGGAGATGTTATAAACCAAGTTAGACCCTGTCATATTTAACAGGAAAAAATGTAATTCATGGATTAACATACCATCCAAACATATGTGTCTAAACCAAAGTAACCTAACATAACTATTAGTGCCTTTTAAATACCTATTATATCTCATTGCTTGTGCTTCATTAGTAGGATCGAAAGGTTATTCCTGGCCAAAAACTGTCAGCCCATGAAAGGAAACAGCCAGAATTGACCAGGTCCAAGACAACAGCTCCAGAGAAAGATAGACTGTTTGCTTCTCATCTACCTGTGCCCCTTTTCTAAGCCTAGGGAACAATCTGTGGAAGAGGGGGTGTGGTAGAATGTAAAAGGCTGTGATTGGGGTGAATGCGGAAACTACAGCAATATAGTCTGGACACTCATTTGATCAACTTGATTGAACATACAAGCCCCCCCCCCGGATGGTGGGGCTGTGGGGGTTTGGGCACAACAGCCTGCAAATTGGTTTTACATGAGGGATGCTTGTACTCATAAATTATCACTTATTGCTAAAAAATGAAAAAAAAAACTGAGAGAAAGATGCAGGACAGTTATGGCAGAATGCATGATCTGGGATGGGGTGGGGGTGGGGGGGGAAGGGAAAGGGAAATATGCCTGAACTGAATTGGAAAATGATGTATGAAATACACAAAGCATCAATAAAAAAAAAGAAACACTTTCCTATCAATCATTAAAGTGTTTGAAAATTAAAACTACATTCTAATGACAAAGTTTCCTGTAGGGGGAAAGATGAACAGCATATATTTTTCACAATATCCTCAGGTCCTTCCCTAGAGGGACCTGACCTCTTCTTCAATCACTGGGAACTAGTTTAGTTCTAAGAACTGTTTCTAACACTATAGACCTATAGTTAAACTTTTATTCAATCGACATAGAGATTTTCTTACTGCCCAGATTAAGAATTTAGTAGCCAGGTCTGTGTTGGTTGTTCAAGCCCAGTACTTGAGAGACACAGGCAGGTAGACTTCCATGAACTTGAGATAAGCCTAGTCTACATAGCAAGTTCCAGGCTAGCCAGGTCTATAGAGTGAGACTATCTCAAAACAAAGAAAGAAACTATTATTCTTTTACAATCAACTGGATGTTCTTCATCACCCCATCCTGACAGGTTAAAATCGTAACATGAAAAGGTGATGATGTTTATATGGGGGAGGAGCAAGGTACTAGGATGTGATTTAGATCACGAGGCCAGAGATTTCATGAATGAGAACTATTCTTTTGTAAATGTACCAAGAGAAATCCTTCTTCCTCATGTCATATGAGTATGGATAAGCAGATAGCAATTTGGAATAAACCAGGGCCTCATCATGCCTTTATTTGGAATTCTTTGCTGCCATACTTACATCAAGTAACCTTATGTTGTTTATAAGCTACATATTTCATAGTGTTTTGTTATTACCACCTGAATGGACAAAGTCAGATTCCTATCTATTTAACTTCTAGAAAAACGAGTGCACAAACCTACATGCAGACAGTACATTCAAACACGTACAAAATAAATAAATAAATTTTTTTAAAAAAGAAAGAAAAACTATAACTACTAACCAACATGATAAGCCTGCATACATTAAATAAACTCTGATTCCAAACTTATTAACTATGGACCATGTTTTTACCTATTTCAGGAAATGAATCAATTTGGTAAAGATATTTTCAACATCGTAAGCTGTCACAGAAAGCTTATGGGTTCTGGTCCAGTTTCATATTTCTTTGAACATTATCCCATACACCTTATATGCATTTCTATACAAACTCCCTTAAATTCTCAGTGTATATGAGAAAAATCCAAGTAATTATTTATAAGTATAAAGTTACTTCCTCGTGAATAACAGTTTATCTTGAAGTAAATAATGTTGTGTTTAATCTCTAATATTGTCAAATTCTCACCACCAGCATCCTCTGAATTCAGTGTTATATGGATACATAGTGTCTGGCAGCATAGCATTTGGTGAGAATTCCATTATTAAATTATCTTTCTGACAACACTTAAAAATAGTTCTAAAGGGAGGGGTAGGATTATGGCAGACAAACTCATACCTACTTTTCCATTTGTGTGTGTGTGTGTGTGTGTGTTGTGTATGTGTTTTGTGTGTGTGTGTGTGTTGTGTATGTGTTTTGTGTGTGTGTGTGTGTGTGTGTGTGTGTTCTATGCATCTGTTTGTGGCTGTATGTTTTCACTCATTCCTGTGTGCGACTGCAGGTGTACCTTGGCACTTATGTGGAAGTCAGAGGACAACCCAGGTTGTCAGTCCCCCCCACACACACACACCACCTCATTTGAGACTGTGTCTTTGTTGTTTCTAAACTGCATTATTTCAGGGTTTCAAGGATTCTCCCATCTTTGCCTCCCATCTCACCACCAGAAAACCAGGACTGTGTATGCTCCTGTTCTGCATGCAGCTTTTACAAGGCTCCTGTGATTCAAACACTTCTCATTTTGTAAGTCAGGCACACTTGCTCTTCAAACCTTCTCTCTGGCCCTGCTCTTATCTTGTAAATTAGTAGGTATAGACCTGACAACGAAAATCCCAGATTTTCATTCCAAAATCTTTTGAATTGATAGAGAATACCATTGGACAATGCTCAGTTCAATTAAGCAGTTAACAAAGAGTAGCTTCATTCTAGCACATCCCAGAAACTGTGAAAAACAAACTTTTGGGAACAAGGCAGTGGAGGGAATACAGGGAGAATGGGATTCATTAGTAATTAATAGTCTAAATGAGATGATGGGAGAATAAAACAGAGAGGGCTGGAGAGATGGCTCAAGTGTAAAATGCTCAGGCTCAAACTAAACAAACAAGAAAATATAAAGCAGAGACAGGAGGAATTCTAAGTGGACAGATATAAGTAACTGAGGTAGGTAGAAACAGATTTCTATTTGTGGGGAGTTTTGTCATTAACTCACAGAAAAGACTATAAGCAACTTAAGTTTGAGATGTTTCTGTGTGATACATCAAAGCTGATGTGGGGAGATATTGGCGGAGACTGCATAAGCTGATTCCATTACACAGAACTTTCTAGTGTGTTACATGCTCCTACTTACAGATGGAAATTATTTTTTAATGAAGCAGTAAGTCTAATAGGTCCAATTATGAAATGGTTTCTTTTATAAATAAACATGTTTATGATCATAGGCTGTAAGTTGCTATACTATTTAATAAAGTCATTTCACTTAG
Source organism: Rhizomys pruinosus (assembly GCA_009823505.1). Classification (NCBI taxonomy): domain Eukaryota; kingdom Metazoa; phylum Chordata; class Mammalia; order Rodentia; family Spalacidae; genus Rhizomys; species Rhizomys pruinosus. The sequence continues at coordinate 588,101 of VZQC01004776.1, forward strand.
CACAAAGATTACAGTTATATATAAGTTCATTTGATTGCTCTCATTTTTATTTCTTGACCAAATTCTCCAGGTAAATAAATTTCTTCTTCCCTCTGACTCTTCCTTAATCAAATCCTTAGTCATTCTTTAGCTCCTGTTATTATAGGAGAAAGAAAAAGCATATTCAATACCATTTACTTACATGTAGATATACCAGGACTCCACACTCCTATACATTTTGAAGGTAGGTAAAATTATGATGTTACCTATATAAATATAAGCAATCATACATATTTATTTCAAGGAAAACATTCTGGAAGCAAGGAAGGAAGTTCTAATGATCTCCCTTTGGCCATAGAAATTATAGAGGCATGGGTAAAGTGCTTAATCCAGCCAAGTACTTAAGGAGTATTTGCACTGGAATTATGCTAGGTGTAAGCAATAAGCCTGAGATTTTGGAGCTATTCATTAATAAAAGTATTACATATTGAATATTAAGATGGAGTGCTTGTGTAATGAATGCCTGACATATGTGTTTTGTTGGTAGTCAAAAAAATTGTCACAACATGAGACCCCAAAAAGTTTAGTGCTTTGAAATAATAAAACATTTGATGAAGTTGTTACCTGTTGTAAATTAGGACACTAAAATTCCAATGCCCTTTTGCATATCTAGAAAAGGGAGGAAAAAATAATTCTTGCATCTTACAATGTGGTAAGACAAAATGACATGCTCAAAAAATCTGATTAGCTTAAGAGGGGCCTGAAGGTAACAGAGAAAGTGCATATGTGTAAGATCCGTTCAGGGGTTCAAAGAGACAGCTGATTCTCAAGCCCAACACGTAGAATATAAAGATGAGAAGAATATTGATCAACCAAAGCCCATTAGAATTCACCATCACAACTGAATCAAATCAAGGAAATGGCCAATAATATTAGTGATAAATATTTTTGGTTATGCTATTGTAGGAAAAAAGTAAGTAATCTCCATTAAATAATTTCAAATAGAAAATAAAATATGCTTTAAGAAATTTGACAAAACATTTAGCTTCTTGTCTGGGAAACACTATGCTCAGTATCCATTACAAGATTGAAGAAAACAAAGGAACTGTCCCCATATTAACAGCTCTCATCTCATAGGAGATAAGAAACAACTTATTCTGGAGCCAAACATGAATGACCATGTCCCAAGAACACAAATTCAGGTTACCCCAAATTCCTTGTTCCAACATGATAAGTTTCATTTTATAATATGTTCAATTTACAGATTTTATAATAACAGAACAAAGGAAGCTATAAATCAAGGCACTTCTGTAATATATTAGTAAAAGCATCATTAGGCAGGTCAAAGCAAATCAGGGAGAGTTATAGGATTCAGATGATCTCTCATGACATTCTTGACTTTGGGGTTGGTGGAAGCTAGTAGACTGTTAATAAATTCCAGTATTTTGTGGTAGGCACAAGTATGTTACATCAGACACAGCTGGGCAATGAATGTCTTTTATGGGGTAAGATAGCTTAAGATACTGCTCTGAATTCTGCAACTTTATAACCTCTCCACACTCACTAAAGTTCTAGGCAATGGACCTTTGTCCATTGTAAGATATTCAATATAGGTGTTGCTTCTTTCTGGAAGCTATATTTCATATCATTATAAATTAAGGACTCTCTATAAAAGAATCGTGACTACAAATTTTAATACTAAAGTCAGTGGAATCTACTAAATTTGAGTAATAAAAAAGGGGTTAAGATAATAATTTAAGAAGGAAAGATGGTAGATTGGAATGCCTTCACAATGTCCACTCTAAGTTCCAAATGACAGTGAGAAGAGTCATTCCAAAAGACAGTGACAAGCTCAAAGTGAGCTTGTCACATCCTAGAAGCTCACCAGGAAACTGTCTGAACACTATTGCTGCGAACCAAAGCAACTAGTAGTGGCTTCAAGGGGCCAAAGCAGGTGGGCTATGTACTGAACCATGTATGCCAGTCCATGACCTCCTTGCCAGAAACTCTTTTTCCTTACCGAAGGCAAGGAAGGGTTTTTAAAGAATTAGTGCTACAGTCTAGATTGAAATACATATTAAAACCCCATTGGGTTTACAAAATGTAAAAAAAAAAAAAAAAGACAGAGAGAGTATGGTGCTTAAAAGATGCTCAGTATGTACACTACGTTCCACTCAAGCATGAGAACCCAAGTTCAGATCCCTATCAACAACATTAAAAAGCTTAAATCACCAGAGCATGCGTATATTCCCAGTGCTATGGGGTTCTGAGACAGGCAGTTCCCTGGAGCTTGCTAGCTAGAGAAGCTGGGAAGGTAAACACCAGGTTCTATGAAAGAGTGCGTCTCAAAAAACATATCGTGGAGAGCAACTGATGGAGACCCCTAATGCTGATACCTAGCCTCCACATGCATATGCTCACACACATACACATGTGCACACACACATATACACATGCACACACACAGTGTGTATGCTGTGAGTAAATACAACATATGACTGCTGAAGCAGAGCAAAGCAATTGTTCGATATGAAGAAACTCTAGATTGATGCACCATCTAGAATATTTCCTCTAGGGTACCATGATTGCTATGTGGCTGTATGCACCCCTGCATTACCTAGTACAACAAGTTGCTAACTTGTACTCACCTCCTGGTAACTAGATTCTTTTTTCCCCTCTTAATATGTTTTGAGCTTTTGTACAACTAATACAACATTTCTTAAACAAATTTAGGCCTTTACCCCATCCCTATCTCCCCCCAATGCCAGAACTCATGCATTCCGCTGTACATCTTAAGTCCTGTTTGGCATCTTTTTCTCAGTATTTTTTAAACTCTTTCTGCAGAAGTTTGCTGTTTGGGTCTGATTTTTAAATGAGTCTTTTTTATTGTTGTTGTTCCATTTAATTTTATATTACTCCAAAAGTACATCTATACACTCCACACAGATTTACAAAGTCTGAAAATAAACTATAGATTAATTCCAAAACACATAGAGGAATTCACAGTATAACAGAAAATCTTCACCAGTGACACATCTAACATAAGTTTAACATCCAGAGTATATAAATTAGTCAAAAAACAAAAGACCAAGAAAACAAATGATCCAACTCAAAAGATGGACTAAAGATCTGAACAGAGACTTCTCAATGGAAGAAGTAAAGATGGCTGAGAAACATGTTTAAAAGTGTTCCGTATTGTTAGTAATAAGGAAATGCAAATTAAATCCGCTTTAAGATTTCATCTTACTATGATCAAGAAAACAAATGATACCAAATGCTGGAAAGTTTATGGGGAAAGGGGAACACTCATTCAACTGCTGGTGGGAATGTAAATTCATGCAATGCCTATGGAAAGCAGCATGGAAAACTCTTATAAGGACTAAAAATGAACCTATTAGTTGACTCAGTCATACTAATTATTATATTTCTTTCTCCTTTGATTTCAGGACTTATGATTTTCGTTACCCATAAGATCTTGATAATAAAAATCTGTTGCTGAAGCAACTACATATATGAGATAAATAACAAATAAGGAGAAAGCTGGTGCCAAATTCGGAGACTCATCTGGACTGTCTAGTGTTCATAGTGCTGGGAGATGATATGCATCCTAGTGGAAGGAAAAATAATCATCAGTCTTAGCCTGCTGTGTATCCTGTGAACTACAATAGCAACTAGCCTGCTGAGAGGTATGCCCACCAGTGCAATAGTGGCATGAATATGATGGTAGTAACCAACCACTGTGTAATTGGATTTAAAGTCTGTTTCTGGGCTGGAGAGATGGCCTAGCGGTTAAGAGCACCGACCGCTCTTGCAGAGGACCCGGGTTCAATCCCCAGCACCCACATGGTGACCGAGATTCGTCTGAAACTCCAATTCTAGGAGAACTCCAGTTCCAGGGGAATCCGACACCCTCTTCTGACCTCCGCGGCATTGCATGACATGGTTGCACACACTTGTGTGCAGACAGCACATTCATACACATACAGAAATAAAAAAAAAACCCTTAAAGTCTGTTTCATAAAATGGTGCTCATACCTGACATTAATATCAAACTAGGAACCTGAAACTTGACTGGCCACAGGACAAAGGAGAGAGCCTAATACTACTTTTCTGCTAAATAGATATCATATTAAAGTGACTCCTGATGAATTATTGTTATACTGATAGATTAATGCATTCTCAACTCTCACCAGAGAAATTTCCTTATGAACTAGATGGTGATTAATTCAGAAACTAACAACTGGCCAAAATGCAGAGAATATGAGGCTGCAGACTGCTTACCCATGAATAGGACATCTATATCAAACTTCTGTGTCTCAAGACTCAGGGAATTTTGTGGAAGAATAGACAGACAGATTGTAAGAACCAGAGGTTGTGGATGACGACAAGGAATCCACTTTCCAGGTAGCTTGTCAGTTACTCATAAGAACTCACAGCAAGAGTGACAGCATGCACACATCTCATGAAAGTTCAAATCAGACAGAATACCAACACAGACATGGGGAAGGAAGTAAGAAACCCCCACCCAATCTAAGGAAATTTTGACAACTGATGACTGCTGGGAGTTATAAGGAGTCTGTTTAAAGATGGGATTATTGGTGGGTTAACTATTCTCCAGTGGATGAACTGATACTGAAGGCCATTTGGGGGCCTTTTGGTGACACAAATTAGACTCTATATGGCTATATTATATATTATATATTACATACATATTAAATTGGGCAGGAAGCAATAAGGAAGTGATCTAAATACCATCAAATTATATTGTGTGAAAATTACAAAAATCAAATTAAAATAAGTTAAAAAGCAAAAATTTAAAAAGAATAAAATTGCTTAAAAAGAGATTATTGGGGCTGGAGGGATGGCCTAGCGGTTAAGAGCGCCGACAGCTCTTGCAGAGGACCCGGGTTCGATCCTCAGCACCCACATGGCGGCTGAGAACCGTCCGAAACTCCAATTCCAGGAGAACTCCAGTTCCAGGGGAATCCGACGCCCTCTTCTGACCTCCGCGGCATTGCACGACACGGGTGCACAAACCTGCATGCAGACAGTGCATTCATACACATACAGAAATAAATAAAATTTATAAAAAAAAAAAAAGAGATTATTGACCTTAGAATGGGGAAGGAATCCCTTATGGATGAAAATTTTTTACTGAATTTGAACAAAACAGAGACAGGATGGAAGTTACATATAGAAAACAAATTGGACAAACAGATTTGTCTCCTAAGTGTTTTAAAACTAAATGTTTTACAGAGGTGTTGGATGACCACAAAGAAACACCGGCAGTGACTCATATGATCTCACAGCAATGCTAACACCATGCATGAGTCCACACAAGCTCTAGCCAGAGAAAATCCTAGCATAGATGAGGGGCAGTGAGAAGAATCCCCAACGCTACCTGAAGAATTATTGGCAAACAAAGACTGATAGGAAGGGGCAATTCAGTCCTGTTTAAGGATGAAACTCTTGGTAAGTTAACCAGACTCCAGTGTAGTGAATCATACCAAAGGGCATTTGGGGACACAGATTTGACCTTATATGCCTTCTTACATATAAAATATACTGCATAAAATTTGTCACTGGATAGTAAAAGAGGAGGCAGATAGGGGAAGCAATCTAAAGATAATCAAAACACATTATATAAAATTCACAAAATTCAATTAAAATATTTTTTTTTTTTGTCTTTTCGAGACAGGGTCTCCCTGTAGCCCCAGCAGTCCTGGAACTCACTCTGTAGAGCAGGCTGGCCTTGAACTCACAAAGATCCGCCTGCCTCTGCCTCCCAAGTGCTAGGATTAAAGGCGTGCGCCACCACGCCCGGCTAAAATATTTTTAAAACAAGATCCATAGATCACTTCCTCTGTGATACTTCTGTCCTGAGGATTGTATGCATAGTCACCTTTCATAAAATCAATGGCTTTTGTCCTGACCGTGAAGATGCTCATCATCATATTGTGCTTAGTGGTCCTCTCCTACACATTCACCCTCCAAACCATTAAAATTCCATCCTAATCAACATCAAACAATGCCCTGTTCCACCTGTTTTTCACACATGTTTGTTGGATTTGTTACTAACCGGAGTTCTGTATTTATATATATATGAAGACAGCAGCAAAGGAAAGCGTGTCTTAAACTGAAGTAACTGTGCTTGATACTTCTGTAGTCTTTTCCTAAGACCTTTCATTTATATCCTTAGGAATGAACCAGCAGGTAAATTAAGCTTTCAGTTGTATGTGTCAAAGGTTTTGTTCATTATAAGCCAATCAAGCAAAAATTAGTTAGAACTAGCCGGATGTGTGGGTGAGTAATTTGGTCCCAGCACTCAGGAGGCATAGGCAGATAGAACTCTTTAGTAAATAAGACTTAAGGGGCTATAGAGAGAGACTGTATCTCAAAGAAAAAACAAAACAAAACAAAAAACAGATGTAACTAATATGCTGTTGTAACATGAATGATAAAATTGAATACAAATGTCAATCACACTTGGTATGATCTATGACATTTCGGTCACCGAGTATATCATGTTTGGTGTACTGTTATATACTGTGCTCTTCCTTCTGTGTAGATATTTTTAATCACCAGAAATAAATGACTATTCTTTTGTGCATAACATTAAAGTCTATCTGTATCCAGAAATTTGTCTCCTCATAAGTGATGGTTTTATGTATGTACTGAACCATTTATATGTGATGTATGTGTTTGATTAATTAACACTTTAATAAATTTGCTGTATATGTTAATTGTCAAACATTGGACTTGCTCTTATATATTCAGCATTGCAAAATAGAAACACAGAACACCATATATATGTTTTATTTTTAAAATGTACCTGTATATGTCTATGTCTGTGTGAGTGCAGGCCACATGTGTGTGGGTGCTCACAGAAGCTGGAAGAGGGGAGCCAAAGTTAGAGTCAGTTGTGAGCTGCTGAAACTGGGTGCTTGAAACTGATCTCCAGTTCCTCTTAAATTGCAGCAAGTGTTCTGAATTGCAAAGCCATCTTTGCAACCTCCATAAGCTAATTATTATAAAATGGAA
>VZQC01004776.1:596054-627286 GCA_009823505.1 Rhizomys pruinosus
TGTGTGTGTGTGTGTGTGTGTGTGTCACACCTATACTAAAATTATGTCATCTGAAAATAAACTATGTTATTTCCAAATCATATTTCAGGATTCACATTTTTCCCTTTTAATTTTACATTACTCTAAAATATGCATACATACCCTCCAACCATATGCCAAGATTAAAAGTCTGAAAATAAGTGGTAGGTTAATTCTAGAGACTGTTAAGGGATTCACATTATAAGAGCACAGTTTCTTTCAGCTAAAGAGGAACATAACATTAATATTGCACAGTTTGCCTTACAGCTAGGTACTTGGTGCCAGCATCCATATATGAGGGATACCATTTGCCATTTGCTTTTCTGGGACTGTATTACTTCATTTAGCATAATATCTTCTAGTTCCATCCACTTACCTGCAAAGATCATGTTATCTTTCCTTACCACTGCATAGAATTCCATTGTGTAGATGTACCACATTTTTGTTATCAAATCATCAGTTAAGGGGCATTTGTGTTGGATCCAGATATTCACTATTGTGAAGAGAGGTGCAATAAACATGGGTGTGCATGTATCTCTGAGGTAGGTTTATTGTCCTAGGCAGAATTCAACCACAGCAATCCATTCCTTGACCCAATCCTCAAGCTGCTGTGGTTCCCTCCCACGTCTACCACTTCAAAGTATGCCTATGTGCATGTCATATATGTACCAGAATTATGTCCTCTAGGAATAAATTGTATGCTAATTCTGATATATGTCCAGGAGTTCATTTTTTTCCTTTTAATTTTATATTACTCTAAAATATGAACATATACTCCACCTGTATACTTTAATTACCATGTCTGAAAGTAAGCTAATTCTGGGGCTCGTTATGAGATTCACATTATAACATCACGGTTACTTTCAGATAGAAAGAAATATAACAATAACGTTGCTCAGCTTGCCTTTCAATTGGGGGATTTGGTATTAGCATCCACAAATGAGGGAAATTATTCTCCATTTGTTTTGGGGGGACTGTGTTACTTCACTTAGCATAATGGCTTCGAGTTCTATCCATTACCTGCAACGTTCATGATATTATCTGTCTTTACTGCTGCCTAGAACTCCATTGTGTAGATGTACGATATTTCTGTTATCCAGTCTTCAGGTGAGGGGCATTTGGGTTGGTTCCAACACTTTGTTATTGTGAAAGAGCTGCAATAAACATAGATGTGCATGTATCTTTGCATTAGGATGAGTCTTGTGGGTATATACCCAGGAGTGCTATTGCTGGGTCAGGTGGTAGGCTCATTTTGAGTCTTTTAAGGGTTCTCCACACTGCTTTCCACAGTGGTTGTACAAGTTTACATTCCCACCAGCAGTGGATGAGTGTTCCCCTTTTTCCACAACCTCTCCAGCATTTGGTGTCTTTTGTTTTCTTGATCTTATCCAGTCTTTTTGGAGTGAGATATCGTAGAGTGTTTTTAATTTGCATATCCTTAATTTTTAGCAATGTTGAACACTTTTTAAGATGTCTCTCAGCCATCTTTACTTCCTCACTGGTAAAGTCTATTTACTCCATCTTTTGAGTGAGTCATTTTTCTTGCTTCTTTGTTTTTGTTGTTTGTTTGTTTGTTTGTTTGTTTGTTTTTTGAGTAGTTTATATATTCTGGATGTTAATGTTCTGCCAGATGTAACACTAGTGAAGATTTCTTCCCGCTCTGTGGGTTTTCTCTTCACTTCCTTGATTGTTTCTTTTGCTATACAGAAGCTTTTGAATTTGATGAGGTCCCACTTGTCTGCTGTTGTCTTTATTTCCTGCACAGCTGCTGTTTGATTTAGAAAGTCTTTTCCTACTCCTATGTCTTGTAATTTACGAACAACTTTTTCTTCTATCACCTTCAGAGTTTCTGGTTTCACGTTGAGGTCTTTGATCCATTTGGAGTTGATTTTTGTACAGGGTGAGAGGTAGGGATTTTATTTTTCTTCTTCTACATAAGGTGATCCAGTTCTGCCAGCACCATTTGCTAAAGATCCTATCTTTCCTCCAATGAGCTTTTTTTGGCCCCTTTATTGAGTATAAGCTGGCCGAAATTGTATGAGCTCAAGTTTTGAACTTCAGTTTTGTTCCATGGGTCAATGGGTCTGTTTTTATGCCAGTACCAGGCTGTCTTTAGGACTATAGCCCTGTAGTATATATTGAAGTCTGGCAAGGTGACCCCCCTGTATTGAATTTTTCACTCAGGGTCTTCTGTCTTTCCATATGAATTTAAGGATTTTTTTCCAAGTCTGTGAAGAAACTCTTGGTGATTTTAATTGGGATTCCATTCCACTGAATTTGTGTATTAATTTTGATAGAATGAACATTTTTTACTATATTAACTTTTCCAATTCACAAGCATGGGAGGTTTTTCCATCTTTAGATGTCTTCTTCAATCTCCTTCTTCAGGGGTTTAAAATTTTTGTTGTAGAGATTTTTGATGTCTTTGGTTAGGCTCATTCTCAGGTCTTTTATTTTGTTGAGGATCTGGTCTTCAAGGGTCACTTGGGTTTTTTTGGGGGGAGGGGAGCCTGTGGCTCCTTTTGGTTTTTCAACCACCAGTTCCATCCACTTGAGGACACAGTTAGGTCTTGCTAGAGCAGGCTTCTCTTTTTGAAGCATGAGCAGAATTTCCTCTTTATAGGGTGGACACTGGCTAGAGTCACATTAGTGGATCTCCAAGACCTCCCTGCACAGGAAGACTGGTGACTTATATTTGCAGGACATTTCAGGAGATTTTTTTAAAGCAAATAATAAAATAAAAAAGGATAGACATGATCCTATTTAATTGCATAAATCCATGAAATTCTAAAGAATAAAGAAAATTTAAACAACTTTTTTAAAGAATTAAAAAGGAACCAATGTATACTTTTCATACTTGGCTGATGAGAATTTTTTTTTAAAGAGAAACACTTTGCATATAGCATATAAACATATAAAACTGGACAGTTAACATTCTTCAAAAAAGAAAATCGTTGAACCTGTTTTTACAGAGTAGTTTTCTCCCCAGTACAATATTTTTACCCTTGAGATGACAAGTATGACTTGTGGGGACTCATCTGGAGTAGTAAATACACCCAGCCCTTCATTATTGTGCAACACAGATACAGAGAATAAAACAATTCTTCAGTTCTCCTTTTTACTCATGCAGCTTTCCTTTAAAATCCTTGAGAATACCATACATCACATAGAACATTTTTTCATATTCTATAGACAAAACTGAGTTAAGTAAAAGACTGGATTGTCACTTGCCTCTTCCTTTTGAGCTATATTGTCCCTTCAACTTGATTGTTTCTTAGTCTCCTCTCTACTTGTTGGACTAACTAGAGTTGGACAAAACTGCTATTAGCATACTATTTGTGCACCAGCAATATTACTCAGAAGCCCCCAAACCCCTTGCTACCAAGCCTGATATCCTGAGTATGATCCATAGGAATACATGGGGGTAGACAAGAACTTTCCCCATAAATCATTCTCTGATTTCCACCTTGGCCATGGTACACATGCCTGCACACACACACACACACACACACACACACAAAAACACACACACACATGTACACATGCACACGCACATGCAAAGACAGACACATAAATAAATAAATGTAAATAAAACTTTATTAAATAAATATTTGTTTAGACACCAGTTCAGGTAAATTGTACCTCAAGTTTTGTTTGTTCTTTTCACAGAAAGACATTGCCCACTGTCCCTTATTTTGTGTGTGTGTGCGGGTCTTTTTTTGTTCAATCAATTATTTTATATATGTTTAACAAATCTAGGACCCGTGTTCCCCACCCATTCCCCATACCCGTGAGAAGCTCATGCAATCTGCCAACATGCTTTTTCATCTTTTTCCAGTATTTTCTCAATATCTCCATGAGGAGGAAGTTGACTGTTTGAGCACGAAGTTCACTGTTTCAGTCAGTTCTTTGATGCAGTCCTTTCTTTGTTGTTGGTTGTTGTTGTTGTTGTTGTGTTCCCATTATGCATCATGCGCAACTGCGTTGGACAAAAGCTCAGGGGGACCTAAACAGACATACAACTAGGTAGTTGGCATAGCATCCACAGATAAGGATACCAATTTCCTTATTGTTTTTTCTGAGGATTTGTTTACCTCATCAGCATGATGTCCTCTAACTCCAGCCATTTTCCTGCACAGCTCTGCATGTCATCTTCACTCTATTCATCTGCTGCATGAATCCATTGTTGTTAGATGTACCACATTTCCTCTATCCTACTGTCAGTTGAGGGGGCATTTGGTGGTTCCAGCTGCCTTGCGATTGTGAAGAGAGCTTGCGAATAAACATGGCCGTGCATGTATCTCTGTGGTGGTGTGAGTTTTGAGGGTACATGCCAGAGTGGTATGGCTTGGTCGGGTGGCAAGTTTCATTTCCAAGTCTCTCTAAGGGTTCTCCACACTGCTTTCCATAGTGGCTGTACGAGTTTACATTCCCACCAGCAGTGGAGAGTGTTCCCCTTCCCCATAACCTCTCCAGCACTTGGTATCATTTTTTTCTTGATCTAGCCAAGTCTTATTGGCGTAAGATGAATCTTAAAGGTTTTGATTTGCATTTCCTTAATGATTTTGATGTGTGAACACTTCTTGAGGTGTTTCTATCAGCCATCTCTAATTCCTCACTTTGAAGTCTTTTTCAGCTCTTTGCATCCTCTATTGAGTGGGGTCATTTGTTTTCTTTTTCTTTGTTTTTTTGAGTAAGTTTATATTTTCTGGAAATCAATGCTTTGTCAGATGTATCTGCAGTGAGGTTTCCTCCCCTCTGTGGGATTTCTCTTCACTTCTGATTGTTTCTTTTGATGTACAAAGCTTTTGAGTTTTAATGAGGTCCCATTTGTCAAATTGTCGACCTTAATTCTGCGCAGCTGCTGTCTGATTAGGAATCTTTTCCTATGCCTATGTCTTGTAGTCTGCTGCCAACTTTTTCTTCTATACCTTCAGAGTTTGGGGTTCACGTTGAGATCTTTAATCCATCTGGATTCACTTTTGTACAGGGCAAGAGGTGGGGTTTAATTTCATTCTTCTACAAGTGGTGATCCAGTTTTTGCCAACACCACTTGCTGAAGATGGCTGTCTTTTCTCATTGTGGCTTCTTGGCCCCCTTTGTCAAATATAAGATGCTGAAATTGTATGTGCTCAGATTTGGATCTTCGGTTTTGTTCCATTGGTCAACAGGTCTTTTTTTGCCATACCAGGCTGTTTTTATGACTATAGCCCTGTAGTAAGAAGTTTGAAGTCTGGTTGTAGAGATCCCCTTGTGTAGCTCTTTTACTCAGGTTGTTTTGGCTATTCTGGTTCTTTTGTTTTCCAAATGAATTTAAAGACTTTTTTCCAAGCCTGTGAAGAAACTTTGGGGATTTTGATTGGGATTGTGTTAAATCTATACAAGGTTTCAAGTAAAAATGACATTTTTACAATGTTAATTTGACGATATGATGGTTTTGCTAAATAATCATATCGTCAAATGACTTTGTAAATATCTATGTTTATTCGTAGATTGGTGCTGTTTGATCAGAGAAACTTCTTACTTCAGTGGGAGTGGTTAATACAGAGACACATCACTATTCAAAGGGCTTAGAACAAGTGACCATACGTGCTCAGCCTTATAGGTATGTGAATCTTTCAACCTCTGGAAGGCTCAGGGGACATGGTGGAAGAAGGAACAGAAGGAATCTAAGAGCAAGAAGAAAAGGAAGAGAGGAGGAGAGTTGTGTAATGCTGTCCTCTAGATATGATATGCCTGTTGCACACAGGAACTCACAGCAGCTAAGGATACTCACACATGACCTGTATAAGAGCAAGCCAATTAAAAATTCCGGAATGTAGTAGGGGTGCGGATGAGGCCTCAAGCCTAGCTGAGGAGCTAGTAGCAGGTGATAGCTGCTAGGGAAGAGAGAATCACATTTCTTCAGGGGTATGCCCACTGGTAGGTTCCATGCCCCAGTTGATGCTCCACCCCCATGCCCATGTGGGGAGCACTAATTGGAATTAATGGGATAAATGAATAATTAATTAATTAACTAACTAATTAATAGATAGGAAGTGAAGTTGGGAAGGAGAGATGATAGAAGGCCCTGGAGAGAATTGGAGGCAGGAATAAATTATAGATATGATCAAGACACATTGTATACATGTACCAAACTTTTTATCTTTGAATGTATATTTCTTTTTTTAAATAAAAATCATAAATAAAATATTTGTATTTATTTATTTTTGTTGTTGTACTTTAGCCCCCCTTTATTTTGTTGTTTATTTTAAGGAAAAAAATCTCTTACAGTGACCTATTTCTAGAAGCTCCTCTGTTACATCAGTACATGTTCATGATAAGTTCATTGTCATTATCCACCTAACAAAACTAACAATACTTCCCTGCTGACATCAATACCCTATCTGTTTCAAATCATCTAGATTATTCCAAAGGTAGCATTCGTAGTTCATTTGTCCAAATCAGTAGCAAATTTTCTTAGTTCTATCTCTTCCATCTCTTATTCTTTTTAACATTTTTAGAGTTATGTGCATTCCATACATTGGTTCTCATCTTGTCTTCCATGCCCCCATCACACTCAAGTTCATGTACCCTGCCATCTCTGCCCTGTATCCTTTTCTGATTCTTTTCAAATTTTTTTCAAAGCAGAGGATTATTGTCCTTGGGGGAACTTCACTGTTTCAGTCGGTTCCCTGCCCCTTCCTCTGTTGTTGTTCCCTCCAATCTGTACCGCTTCAACATATGCATATATATTTTTTTTTCTGAGTATACGTTTATTCAACACAAAACATTCGTCTCCAACTTCACTGAGGTGGCTGACCACGTCCACGACCAAACCTGCCTCTGAACTGGAATTCTGTTGCAGAGCCAGCCCCAGCCTCAGCTTTCTTGTCAGCACCAGGGGGCACAGCACTGTAGGTATCTCTGTTGGCTTCCCCTCTTGTGAATCCTGTGGGTCGCTCAACCTCTGGACCTTTAGGCCGAGGCCTGCCAGTCTCAGGATGGCTGCGGCGCAAGGTGGCAGGCACGATCTCAGGAGGTAGGTGGAGGTAATCACGGAGATACTGGATACCCTCGTTGGTGAGGTACCAGTAGAAATGTCTCCAGGCAAACTGCTCCTTCACGTAGCCTCGAGACTTGAGAGACTGCATAGCCTTCATGACATGAAGATTGGGCACATTCTTGTCTGCCAGCTCTGGATGTTTGGGCATATGAACATCCTTCTTGGCTACCATCACACCCTCCTTAAAAAGGAGTTCATAGATGGCAATCCGGTTCTTCTTGGGCATCAACATCGTGGCAGCCACAGGGTCAGAGGCGGAGGCTGGAAAGATGCATATATTTTTTAAATGTGAACAAGAAAACCCAAAAGGAATAAATTCTTAGATATCCGTGCCAAATCTTCTGAATTAGAATTTTTACTTATCCTTCCCTTTATCAAAGCCATCACATAGTACATAGTAAATGTTCTCATTTTAATCTTTATCAAAATAACTTTTCTCAACATTAAACAGAAATATTGTTGAGACTTAGTAGCCATAAGGATGTTTTAGAAGAGTTGACAAATTAGTAGAAGAGACCATAAATATGCACATGGAGGAGATATATTTCATAGAATACAAAGCACATATTAATTTTTTAAATTAATGGTAATTATTTAGAAAATAATGCTAATCAGCAAGCAAGTAGCAGATGTGGGAGACTACACTATGCAAAGAGTTCACTGTATGGATTTAAGAGACCAGTTTATGAGATACACTGCACCCAGCACTAGAAACAAGGAACTGAATAGACAGAGTAAAGCTTTTGAATTTTTTATTTTTATAGTTTTTTTATTTGTTTGTTTTTACTTATGGAGACAGTGTTTCATCTCTGTAACCCAGGTTGTCCTGGAACTCACTGTGTACTTCAGGTGAGCTATGGACTCATCTCAGTCCTGCCTCAGCCCTTCGACTGCTAGCTACAACTTCAGGCTTTCCTCACCATGTCCAGCTGAAAAGTCTTGAGAAAGAAAACAAGAGAACACTATAAATTAGGTCCACAAACTGGCAGATCTAATCTATTTCTTTTAACCTAAGAATGAATGGTTACTGGTTACATTTTAAATGATTAAAATATAAATGACACATAATGCTCTCATTTTTGAGTTATTGAAATCTAAAGGATTTATATCATTATCTTGGAGCAACCACTTTCATTGACATTATCTTGGAGCAACCACTTTCATTGACAGATATGAGTGGGTAAGCAGCGGTGGACTGAAGTGTTTCATAAGGAGTGCTTTTCTCCTTTTACTTAAGTTCTAGGCAGTTGATAAATAATAAGGTAATTTATGTTCCACATAAATATAGTAGGTCTTTTAATTAACTAAACTATATTATGTTCCACAAATATAGTTTAGTTAATTAAAAGACCTACTAGCCAAAGCTCATTGAAAGTCATAATCTCAATTTTCAGGACTGTTTCTGTGAAGTCAAAGGCAACTAAAGGTGTTATATAGAGGGTAGGCTGCCTAAAATTTACCATACGATACAGAGTGAAGCAAATGAGTATTTTCCCTAGGCAGTTATGTCCCAAAGGACAAACGTAATGGGCATAAAATTCACACTTTCTTGTGAAAATCTTCAGTGACTACATAAGTAAACCTTCCTCTCCAGAGGAGGAGGAAGCGAGGGAGAGAGAAACAATGAGTGCTTTCTTCTTCTGGAGATTAAAATGTAGAAATGAAGCCACCTCGACTATCCTGATTTAATATTTAAGCTTCCCTAACTTTCTTAACTTTCTGGTTTTATGCAAATAGCCAATTGTCAAATGCAAACACAATTGTGCTTCTCATTGACATCTATTAGGATAGAGTCCTCTGAGATCGGAACTGAATACAAACTGGTGAGCCTCTGTAGCAACTCTGGAAAACCCATATTTGCACCTACTAAGTTCAAAGTGTCTCTGCACAGCACACTAACATACTACCTCTAAATAGATTCTTGTGAATGCTTTATTTTCTTATTTTTTTTTATTTTTATTTTCGTATGTGTATGAATGTACTGTCTGCCTGCAGGTTTGTGCACCTGTGTCGTGCAATCCTGCAGAGGTCAGAAGAGGGCGTCGAATTCCCCTGGAACTGGAGTTAAAGACGGTTTTCAGCCGCCATGTGGGTGCTGGGGATCGAACCCGGATCCTCTGCAAGAGCAGTCAGTACTCTTAACCATTAGGCCATCTCTCCAGCCCTCTTGTGAATGCTTTAAAACCAATCTTTCTAGTGTTTCTCATCCAGTATTATCCAGGAAAACATCTCAACATTACAAAAAAAAAATGAAATCAAAGATATCATTACAGTAATTCCATAAGCAAATGAGCACAAAATTCAATAATAAATCACCAATTATTAAAAAATTATGCTAAATTTTAGTAACTCATTATCAAATTCCCAGGAAGAGCATAAATTGTTAAATAATAATTACTCACAAGCTAAAATCTAAAGAGATCAATGTGAGTAGATAGCTGCTCTAAAACTAATAATAAAAATGCAACACTTTTTGTTATTTTTGTCTCTTCTGTCTGCTTTTCCTTTTTTTTTTTCTTCTCCTATTCTTTTCTTTTATACCTCAGTTTCTCACAGGAGATATCTTGGAGTGTTTTCCAGCATCTACTACAAATTGCACAGATATGTGTTTACAAAATCTGCATTCTGTGGCACTCCTCTACCTGTGTCTTGTTTCTCCTACTTTAGTTTATGGGATGGGAAGAAGTCATGTTATGTGATGCCTGAACAAAGGCAGCCTGACTCTTTTGCATCAGTTAGAAGCAAATGTGGGCCTGATCTGTTCTGAGAACTTGCCTCTTCAGATTTCTCTCTTAGAACTGTCCTTTTGAACCAAAGGACTTGTCCTCTTCACTGAAACACTACAACCAACATCCCTTGGTAAACAAACTTTTTTATCAAAGGATTTTACTCCTTATGACCCTTACTAACCTAGAACAGCACACAGACCACAAATAGATGTTATCAATCTAATCCCACCTGTTGGTTGAAATATATTTTATTGCTTTCAACAATATTTAATGCTTTCAATGCTTGATATTTTCACAACACACACACAAACACACACACACACACACACACACACACACACTCATTACTCTGGGTCAGGAACAAGAAAGGTCGTGAAGGAATAAGGCTTTATATTTAGGTTACATGTGGAGCCCAATGCCCCATGAACTTGTTTATATTATAAACAAGATGAGACAGTACTAAATTATCTCAAAACATAAGATGAAGTTTGGTGACGCGATTAGGTGAGATTTCCACTTATAACAAAAGGCATTCCCCTTTCCTTACAAGTTTATACTCATCCCTCAAGTATATTACTGTGAAAATTCCTGATAAGTTTCTTGGCTCCAAGATCTTCTTGTTCACCTATCAACACGTTAGCCAGGAATTAATCCTGACACAGTCATGATGGAAAAACTGTTTCATTAAAAGAAAGAAAAGTATCACTTAGGATCTAAGGAATGAAAAAACAGAATAATCTAGATATGTGGCTTCACATAAATGTACAACAGTCTCCATAAACACTCGGGAGCAACTGCTGTTTTCAGTGGTTAATTCTAGAGACAAAGTAAATAAAAATTATATGAATATATAGAAGAAATGTTATGCTTTATTTCATATAATTCTTATTTAATTATAATAAGTAGACTATAACTATGGATATCTCTTTTATTTCAGAAACTAAAATGATGTCTAAAATATATAATATAACAACAATAAAATGTGAAATGAATGTGACAAAACATAAAACTCTAGCCACAGAAACTATCAACTTGACTTTTTTTCTGAAAATGAAGTGGTAAACTTATTAAGAAGGCAAAGCTGGATTACAGAAAACACTATCAGAAAAGGGGGGAAAGCCAGAGCATATCTGCAGTGGGAAAACATCTGAATCCATCATCCAGTCTAACAGATCAAAGAGAATCAAATATCAAAGGTTGCATCAGAATTTCCATGTAGAACTGATTTGCAACAGACATTAATAGTTTATATATGAAGTTGAAGTTAACACAGTTTTCAAAGATGTTTTATTTCCATTAAAACTGGATGAGTATGTAATAGAGATAGGGCAACCAAGTAGATGTATTGTAGTTGTAGTTAGAGTCACAGCCTTAACATCAGAAGTTAGGGTGTGAGGTTTCACTGTTTTACTGTTGAATATAAAGGCCATAGTTGGATTTTTGAGTCTTGGTTTGGAAGTAACAAAATGAGAAGGGATGAAAACATTGAGCAAAATCTTTTAAAAAGAATCATGAAAGAGACTAAAATGTCACAGTCGGAGTAGAGCAGATAAAGAATATATACTATGGAGTCAAAGGATTCAAAGGGAGAAAATATTTCTCTGCAGAGCTGGGAGAACAGTAGTATTACACTTTTTAACAATGACAAAGATATGTGTCTAAGAAAAGTTGAATTTGATAAGTATTAGGGATTATTAGTGATTTTAGACTGAAAACTTATTTTAAATATACATCTCCCCTTTTAGAAAAATGTACATTTAAACATGCTACATTGTATGGGTAAGTATGTAATTTTGTATTAGCTAAATTTCATAGATCTTGTCAAAAGAAGCTAATATGGGCAAAGATGAGCAGATGAAAAGTATACAATAAAACACAATTAGTTATCAACTATATGAAGAGATACTCAAACTCATTGTTAATCAAAGAAATTCAAATGAAGTAAAATAATTTACCACTTTATAACCATATGATTGGCAGGAACTAGGAACTTGAATAGTGATGATTATTAGTGGGGATGATGGAAAACCCAGAGTATTTTAATCTGGCTCAAGAGCATTTCAGCAGTAATTATTCACATAAAACAGCATATACCCTATTACCCTGGATTCATATTCCTGGTTATAGGGACCCAAAATATTCGTTCATGGACATTGAAGGGTATCAGTGATTATTGTCTTACTCAAGTGAGATCAGAAAATGTTGTGTAACCTTGAGTGTCTCTACTTACAACCATATAGGTTTTTTTTTTTTCAGATTGCCAGTTATCATTGAAGTCTCTCAGAGTAAAAGAATGCCAACCCAATATGGATATAGTTGGTACCAGGACAAATGAAATGTTCTACAAGGTTCAAGTGAGCCAATAAATGTGCTATGCCAAAAATGAGATGTGCGTCATTGGCTAGTTGACATTAACCAGAGTTCCATAGCAAGTATTCAAGGATGATAAGCATCCTCACACATAGGCCCATGCTGTGCGCTATGGACTGAATGTGTGCATACCATCAAAATTTATATGCTAACACTTTACCCTGCAATGTGATAAAATTGAAAGATGAGTTTAGGGGAAGCATTTAGAACGGGCTGAGCTCTGGGATGCAGAGATGGATCAGTGGGAAAGGATTGATACTCAAGCATGAAAACAGGAGTCTGATCTCCAGAACCCGTACACAATGCGATGTATGTAGTGGTGTTTGTAACCACAGTGCTGGAGAGGTTCAGAGACAGACAGACACGGGGGCTCATCAGTCAGCCACTCTAGCTGAATGGACAAGCCTCAGGTTCAGTGACGGACTTGGTCTCAAAATTATGGGGAGAAGTATTTGAGAAAAAAACCCAGATGTTAAACTACTTTGACCATCACACTCTTGCACACACTCTTGCACCTCTCTCTCTCTCTCTCTCTCTCTCTCTATCTCTATCTCAAACACACACACACACAAACACACACACACACACAGAATTAGATAAGATCACATACACAAGGAGCAGAGCCCTCATGATGAGGAGCACACTGCTTTTGTGGAGACTTGGGCAGACTTGTTAGAATCACAAAAAAGGAGCATGCTAGGAATAATAGCACAGGATAAGACAAAATGTTGTTAGCAGTTGAATATTAAAAAGTGAAGTTTATAAAAGTCATTAAATTACTATTCCTGGTGAATTTTATGAAACCTGCTTGCTAAGGTAGCAGACTTACAAGCTCTCTAAGGGATGCACCTGCTCAGCACCACCTGCCATAAAAGGTAGGCTCCACTTAGCCATCTCTATCTACTTCTGAGTTTCTTTTCCTTCTCAGATTTATAACACTTCTCTAAATAAGTGACCGTGTCTATAATTTGATTCATGTCAGAATGGGCCATCTGCTTCTCTTTCCTCTTATAAATGAGCATTTATGTAGGCTGCTTGATGAGTTTCAACTTGGCCTTAGCCTGGAAACCGCCACATTGATACCACTTGATGTTCACCTATCTTCCATGCTGAGCCCACTCCTTTTATACACTAAACATCACACACACACACACACACACACACACACACACACTCACAGATTCTAAGCATGCTTTATATTTCCTCTTCTCTTCCTATGATTACATGTCCAGATTAGAAGCTACAAAAAAATCAAGCTAGAAGGCTGTGGCATCCAATGGCAAAATCTTGAAGGACCTACCTTTAAAGACTGTGATTTACATTACATTACCCACAGTGTCATTCATTTTGCAAAAGCAGTTTTTAATTTGAATTTAAGATATGTTCTAAGTTTTCTTGTCAAATGGGAGAAAGACAAAATTAGCAAGTTGACAAAACTGTTATAAAATTCTGGAAGAGACTGGCTAGTAGAAGTTTCTCATGTCTCTTTTGGGAAAAGCATGACCTCTAATTTCTATATACAGAACATGATGCTGTGGTAGAAATATAATCAGACAAAGGAAATAAGAGATAGAAGAACAAAAGAATACCAGAAGCCAGGGGCTTTTAATTATAGCTAATCATGCACTTTATTATTTTTAATTTCACATTGTATAAGAGTTTGAAATAAAATTTAGCAAAATCAATTCTGCCATACATATAAACCTTAATTATAATTTATTATTATTTGCTTGTGCTCCAATTCTGAACTCAAAATAATATTGACATCAGAAAATACTCTATGAACTAAGATGCTTATAACTTACAAAGAAGATTATAATAAACAAATATTGATTTTTGCTGAGGAGAAGATCAAGGTAAAAATCTATCAATATTTTGCCATCTCAGCAAAATCTTAATATTACCAGCATCAAAATCCAGTATTTGAGTCCTCAGTCTTTTTAGTGGAAAGCCTCTGGGAAACTGCAGTGTCCTCTACAGAGTGTGTTTCTCTGTAGCCTCCTTGTCCTCCTCTCAGGTCATTCTTTCTCCGTACACAAATCCTGTCCAGCTTCCTTCTTCAGCAATCATATGCTTCTGCAACAAAAGAAGGACCCCTCTTCAAATTTTCCCTACGTCAAGTAGATTATTTTTTTAAAAAGGAAAAAGAGTCCTTTTTAATAATAGCAAAAGTATGTATTCATAAACTTCATGCAAACCCTCCACAATTGCTAACAACCTTCTCATCAATTCATCATGTGTTGCATCGCAAAACAAAACTCTTAGAAATAAACTTTGGGAAGGGAAAGGGAAATATGCCTGAGCTGAATTGGAAAATGATGTATGAAATACACAAAGCCATCAATAAAAAAAAATAAAAATAATAAAAAAACTAAAAAAGAGAAGTCATACATCCCTGCGAGTTTCCCTGAGCTGAAAAAAAAAGAAAAAGAAAAAGAAATAAACTTTACAAAAGTTTATAGGCTTTGCTTACACAATTACCATGGCAATACATTCATACACACAGTATATGTGTATATATAAAACCAGGTTTATATATCAATTTTACAAAATATTCTAATCACAGAAAGTTGGAGAGTGATGCTTGCTAATGCAATAGTTCTACTTTGTAATATTTTCGATAGGAAAATTGTTCACAAACGTCAGTCCAATCACAGAAAGTGTAAGATGGACATCACCTGTATGTCATTTATTAAATGGCATTCCCAAGTCGTAGTATTCTTTTCTAAACTTGAGAATGAACCTTCTTGCTTATATTAAAGACAAAATTTAAAAAATATTTTCATACATGAATATATTTACATGTATGTAATTCTCATATTCCTTTCTTCTTTCTTTCTTTCTTTCTTTCTTTCTTTCTTTCTTTCTTTCTTTCTTTCTTTCTTTCTTTCTTTCTTCTTTCTTTCTTTCTTCTTTATTTCTTAATTTGATAGTCTCTGACTCTATACCCCTGGCTGGCTGGCTAGAACTCACTATGTATATAAGGCTGGTGTTGAACTCACAAAGATCTGCCTGTCTCTGCCTCTGCCTCTTCCTCCTGAGTACTGGGATTAAAGGCATGCACCACCATGCCTAAAGATTGACTTTGATTTTGTTTATTATGACATATATATGAAGAAACGTTTTCATCTGATCTAATCCTACTTGTTGAGTTTTGGTTTTATTGGCTGTTGCTTTGATATGAAATGTAAAAAAGTCATTGTTCAAACCTATGTCAAATATGGTTTCTTTTGTATTGCAGTTTTGTGATTTCAAGCTTAGTTGCTTAAATACTTACCTTACTTTTGGTTGATTTTTGCATATAGTATAAAAGAGACATACATCTATTTCTGGTGAGGACTATATTTCTTGTGTCTAGCCTATGCTATTTTGTTTTTGGTGGTTTTGCTTTTGTCATTTCTACTTGTTTTCTTATTTTTGCCAGCACATTGCAGTACTGATTGCTAGTTCTGTAACATACACTGAAATCAAGAAATGTGATACCTCCACCTTTGTAGTTCTTATTCAGTATTGCTTGACAACTTACAGTCAGAAAGCAAATTCTTCTTGGTTAGCTTTTGAGACTACATGGCCTGTACTACAGACACTCTCCTCTCTGGACATACTGCAGTTATATCAATATCCCTTGGAGCATCTATGGACATCTTCATCACTTTGGACACATCAGAATTCTTCCTTTTAGCTGAACACCAAAATCTTTCCAAAGAGACCATCTTTGAAAATCTTACCTGAAGAAAACTTGTTATTATACTTCTGTAAAATTACTGTTTTATTTTATTCTTCAATTTTATCACAAAATTGAAGATTTTGTGTTGCCCATTTGTTACATGATGCATTTCCTTTCCTTGGAAAACAAGTTTTATACATTGAAAACTTTATTAGGCTGGCCCATTACTTTATTAATAATGCCTAGCACAGTATCTGTGCCATATTGTGATTCAGTAAACAGTTATTAAGCAAATGACCTGAAATGTCTGGGTGTGACACTAGTTCTACTGCTCTCATCTGAAGGGCCAGGAACTGGACGCCTGCCATCCGACATAATGCAAGTGCCTTGTGACTGATGACAAAAAATCATATGCTATTGGAATAAATCTTACTTTTGCTCATCTCTAGATGTATCAATCTAATTTCTGAAACTGTATAAAAGGACTGCTGGGAATCCTCTGCTTAGCTTCATGATTTACTTGCAATCTATGAAGAAGTTTACAGTCTACAGTCCTAAAGCAGAAAACTACTTTAACTAATGAGTTCCACTTTTCCTGATTAAAATAGGCAGTTAAATACATAAATATATAGATATTGATGCAACAAAACAAGATAGGGAAAATTAGAAAGATTGGGGAGCTGGAAGACAATTCAGGAGTAAGGAATGTGAAGTGACGAGCGAAGTTCTGAAAATACAGACTTTGTACACTGATTGTTTTTTTCTCATTTAACTTTTAAGTCCACTGCTATGATTGGAAGCTTTATTTCTTAACTCCATACTTCCTTACTTCTCTCATTAAATAAAAAAAGTCATTGTAATAATATTAATTTGTATTTTGAAATAAACCCAAATTTTAAAAATCCATACATGTTCCAATATTGCTGTTTTTGTCAGATTAACTACATAAAATATTTTATTCAAAAACTACTTTGTTGGGGCTAGAGAGGTGACTTAGTGCTTAAGAACATGGCTGTTTTTGCAGAAGACCCAGATTCATATCCCAGTACCCACACAGAAGATAACAACTCTCCATAACTCCAGCTCTAGGGGATCTGACACCCTCTCCTGACTTCCTCAGGCACTACATAACATGAGTAAACTTCCATACCTGCAGGCATAATACCCATAGTAAATAAATAAATAAATAAATAAATAAAATTACTTTATTGAATAATCATGTGTTAGATATATAACAGCTGCCATATCCTGTTATATGGTTAACTTATAACAATTAATATACTTTAGATACAAGTTTTTGTTCTGGTAGCCTACTTGTTAGATATTCAGATATTAACAGATAAATTGCAGTGTCATATAAAAATTCTACAGAAAGTATTCACTTCAGATAATAATTTTGTTCTACTCCAGGGACAAAATACATGTTACTCGATCCTTAGAAATTTCTTATGATATGTACATTATAGTCTCTGAAATTAATTATCTCTGTTTAGAAGTTGTTTATCTCAGGTTGTTAGGTATCAATAAATATTAAATGGGCAAAAACCTAAACTGAAACAAGGGATTTAAAGGGGATACGTGATAGAATTAAGGCTCATACCATACTCAATCACCTGCCCACCAATGATCTGACAAAAATGGGCAACAAAACCAAGCCAGTTCAACTGGCATAGGAGAAAAGAGCCCAAAGCTATTTTGAGAAGTATCTGACTTCCAAAATTTAGTTTCTCCAGTGTAGGAATATTAATGTCTCCAAGTAAACTCATTTTAGTTTCTTTGGATCTTATTGGGTCAGAAAAAAATATGTATATAATATATATATTATGTATATATATATTATATATAATATATATATATATATATATAATATGTTTGGTTTAAGTTTATCCAATTGCAGTTTCAGCCAAATGCATCCTTTCTTTTTTTTTTTTAATTTTTTTAATTTTTATTTTTAAGGGATTCTACAATACAATGACACAGTTGTTTGCAGATAACAATGATGTTACTCAGTATGTCTTACAATTAAGTAATTGGTGCATTTTGCAAGTATCTATGTCCAAATTTTGAACAACCCAAGGTTCCCATAGTCCAGTTGGAGAAGCTTGTATGCACAGGCATGTTGATCAATCAGGTGTCCAGACTATATTCCTATAGTCTCATGATTCACCCCTATCTCTCCACAGCCCTTACAATCTACCACGCCTCCTCTTCCGCAGTTTGTTCCCTAGGCTTTGGGAAAGGGGCACAAATGGGTGAGAAGAAAACAGTCTAATTTCTTTGGAGTTGTCATTTTGGACTCTGGTCTGTTCAGTTTGTTTCTCTTCATGGATTGACAGCTTTCACAGTGATACCCTTTTCAGTCATACTAACAAAGCTCAAGCTATTGGATGTACAGGCATTTAAGCAGTACCACTTATTGTGTCAAGCTAAGCTGTGAGCATAGACACAGATGCTTGGATGGTATGCTAATCCGCAAACTGTGGTTTCTCTATAAAGGGTGACAAGTTCTTGTTGTGGCTTATAACATCGCCTAACCACTAGAGGACATAAGCTTGTGGCATCCGCTGTGAGTTATTCCTCCAAGGAGATAGCAAATGCATCCTTTCTAATCATGTTGGAATGGCACAACAGTTATTGGAAAAGTGTGAGGCAGATGTCCCTGGCCACTGATTGCCTGACATGTATCCTCCATATCTTTGTTGACCCTTGAGTTTTTGAAAACTATGACTTGCTTCCAAACATAAGAAATGGAAAAGATGATGATGTTTTATTTTCGTGAACTTATAGAAACTGGATTTTTTAACACACTGTGAACATTTAGAATAGATCACACAGTTACAGTAACAACACACAAATAGCTCTGTACATTCTGTCATTATCTTGCTAGTACCAAAATAGTGACAGGAAAGGTATTTCTGAATTTTTCTCCCAAAGGAATATCTACATAATTATTCACAAAAGAAAGCAAACTTAGTTTGATCTATGCTCAATTTTATTCCTCCTAATCAGATTCAAGTTCACTGCATGATCACTGGAATGCCACCTGATAAGAGGAAAAGTCAGAGGACACTTTGAAGTGGAGAAATCTACAATCTCACCATTCATGGTGAAAATATCCTATTTCTGAAATTTTTACAAAGACTTACAGTCACAAGACAACATGGATAAGGACCTTTGTTGTGCAAAGAATAGACATTCAGCACCAATCTTTATCAGGTTCGTAGTAGTCCACCATGAATTTGTCAGTCACAGAACTTAGACTAAAACAAAGTTTTCTTGGTACCCAGGCTCATGTGCACACAAGATTTAGTGAATCAGAGTCAGAAGACTTGTGTATGTTTCTAAACATATAATGGAGGTTCTACTGGCAAAGCCCAGCTGATGATTTTTAATCCTCAAAAAACGTGTAAGTTAAATAAAATATGTAAAACTAATTTGCATTTATTATGAAAAGTAATTTTATGTGTTTCTGATAAATAAAGCTGGAATTGAAAATTGTATCAAGAATTACATTAGGAAAGTAAGTTCCAATTTGTTTTTATGTAAATTAACCAGGCTGAAACCAGGAGAGTTTGGGAACAGTAGCAATCGTGAGTCTGTTAACAAAGTATTAAAAATGTAAAATTAACTTAATAAAGTCTTGCATAAACAAGCGTAGATGTTTCTTTTTCCTCTAACTCTATGATGAATTAAAAGAAAGACCATCCCTGTGCAGACAATTGGTTATATAGAAATAAGACAAATTCATGGAGACTGGATACAGAAGAACTGTCAGGGGCAAGTTTGATCTTGAAATGGGGATTAGAGTGAGAGACTAGAAGAATAAACTCTTTCATTATATGCAATGGACTGGAAAGGTTAAAGCCATCTTTTTAATGTTCTAAGGAATGGGAATGGAAAGAACAGGATTAATCTGGATAATCCCCTAACACAAAGTGTCCTCCTGACATCATGAGTGCACAATCACTCAATCGGAGGCATGATTCTAGCCTGGGAATGGAGCATTACACGAATGGAGATGAAACCAGTTATTTGCTCCAAATTTGCAATGGCATCTATGGAAAATACATGCCTTAAAAATATCATCAGGTTTAGAATGTTTGATATATTTGGAGATACAATGTTATATTAATCACAAGAATTTGAATCTTATTACAATCAGTATCATCCTGAGTTTTCATAGAAATATCGAAAATACACTCAAGTGGAGTGTATTTTAGATATCATTTCTATGAAGCAGGAGGGTGGCTTGGATGTATAAACTCTATTAAGGATGTGACTTCTATCCTTACTTTCAAAGATAACCAGATAATATTGATTGTTTTCATTTTTTATTAATGCCTTCTTGACTATTTATAGACAACTACTTTCAGACAACTACTTTCTGTTAATGCCATTAAAAACATGCAATCAATTCTCAATCTATGTGAAAAGCTCTGATTAGGTGTATTTTTCAAGTCTTGTGATGTTTCTTTTCTTTCCTATGATATGTATGCAGGTAATTTTTCAGAGAATTAACTATGATAAAATGATCTGTATCATATTAGACTCTATAAGAGACTCTCCTACTTTAAAATATATTAAAATGAATCTCTATATTCTCTCTCCTTTAAACCTTCTTTCAGCAAAATAGATTAAGATTACATAGACTTAGGACCACAAGAATTCCAATGTTGTTTCTATTATAAATTTCAGAGTGATTATTTAAAAATGATATATTATGGAATTATTTAAGGTAAATTAACTATAATAAAATGTTTTTATTCTAGCATTTCATATCAACACATAAATCTGAGCTGAATTTTCATTATTTGCTGGTAGTTTTGCACACAAAAGATGAGAAATAAAATTAAATTAAACTCATAGTCAAGAAGCACCATGCTGCACTGTGAAAACCTTTGGTTAAGTTAATGAATTTGTCCTTGATACTGGAGGATAGGAAAGAATGTTTGGAATAATAGCCTGTGCATTCTCTTAGTTGCTGTTATTTTGACCTATTGATATTTAAATTACCACATGATTTACATTCAGCCTGTTAAGCAAGCAAAAGAGGAATTGATATGAAATGGAATCCATAATAGAGACAAAAGTAGGAAACTATTTAATAGTTTCAGCTGTGGTGATTCAAACCCCACAACAGTGGCAAAAATTATAAAAATACTTGACAAATGCCTATAAAATATTCTGCTTGGAAATCATGTAAACAACTACAAATGACAGGGAAAGATCAATGTTGCTACCAGCTGTATTCTTATTAATCATGCCCTCTATGTTAGTCATGTTCTAGATTAAGAAATAAAGATTATTCATTTACATCTGAAAGGAAATACGGCCAAAGAATCCAAAGAAAGCAACAGTCTACTTCTATATGACAAGGTGTTCTGCCACTAAGTATACAGTTTGATAGAGATCAAGGCCAAGAAAAATTATACAAATTTTCTGTATGACACTGTCTCTTGTGTCAGGGACATGCATGTTGTAGGGAGTGGGATAGAATAGAAATGAAGAGGAAAATGTCCTGTGATTGTTTCCAATGCAGTGTGAATTTATAAGAAAATGCCTTAAAGTATGGGATATTGATAGTGAAGGATGTAAAATTGGAGGGGGTGTAGATTTAAGGCACAAGAGATAAATGTCTAAATATTCAGGTCGAAAATAGTATCCTTAGCATCTGTGAATTTATAAGATATCTTGGAAACTGGTAAATGTAGTAGCTAATTTTATGGCAATCTGAATGGTGCAAGGGTTGTCTACAATAAAACCTTGTCTCGGGATGTGTCTATGAAGATCTTGCCAGTGTTCTTTAACATCTTAAATAGGTAGACTCAGTACAGTAGAACAATTTCTTCAGTGTGAATTGTCATCATCCAACCTGCTGAAGGCCTGAAAAGAACAAAATATGGAAACAGAAAAAAGTCACTCTATTTTCCTGACACAATAATGAGCTAGGTTATTGCATTTATCCTGCACTCAGACTGGTTTTACAGCATCCGTATTGTCCAGCCTGTGCACTAGAGATCATAGCATTGCTCAGAGGAACCACAGCTCTCAACTATCAACAAGCATCTACTTATCTAATCTATTGCTTATTGCTTATTTTACTTTGGAAAACCCTGAATAATGCAGAAAATGATATTGCTGTCTAAAGGCTGTTGAAACCTAGAAGGATAAAAATCTCAGTGACAGAGCCATAGAATAGCATTGAATTCTAACACATGAAGACAGTGATGTAAATGGGCTTTACATTTTTGAAAGACCATACTGCCACAGGACTTGTTAGACACTCGAGTCCATAGGATAAAAAAGAACATCGGTGTTTCATTTGGATAGTGTATTTTATTATTTTTACTACATTTTATTGTGTGTGTGTGGGGGGGTGTTCCCATCCCCCACATATATGTAGGTTTCAAATGGAGAGGGCAGAGGACAACCTGCAAGAATCCTTCCCAGCTGCCACTGTGGAGGACCCAGAGACCATCAGATTCTCAGGATTGGCAGCCATCATGCTTACCTGTTCAATCATCTCACTGGTACTCATATGAGCTATTTTTGACTGACTGTATTTTATTATAAGTAAAAGATCTTTGGCCTTTTGGAAGGTGTGATATCTATTGGGCTTGTTCCATTGTGAGCAGCTCTCCTCAGCAGATTTCCCAAAGCTCTGAAATCGACTACATTTTGTGTTTTCCTCTGAAATCCAGGCCCCACTATTATATCTTATTATATCTTTTCTCAGTGGCCTTTTGGGGGCTTGCACCTGGGAACTCCAAACTTGCCACATGATATATGGCCTCAGTTACTCTGAAACCACAGAGGAAGAATCCATGACTCCCCCAGTAGTGTCTCTTTTTTACCACCAAAATCAGTATCTCTTGAATGACACTGTCAAATGCAGCTGACACATAGGGCTGGACTCTGTCCCTCTTGGACCACAGTAAGAAGAATTTCTGTACACTGAAGCAAGTGAAAAAATTCCCTATGAAAAGGCATTTTAGAACAAGCAACCTTTTTAGGCTTTCACAAGTTGGAGACTTAGCTGGGCAGGGTCTTGCCCTCCCTGTTGTTCCAATGCACAGAGAGTGGATTCTTTCTAACTCTATACATTCTCTAAAAATTATAGCTTTGCTTTCAACACATGCCTTGGTTGTAATATTAATATTCCTAGTTATCTTTTAATCTACAAACTGCATAATTTTTATTTCTTTGTGCTCCATTTGTTGCACCTTTTGATTGTAGACTCCATATTAGTAACCAGTAATAAACATTGCATAGATTTAATGTAACATTGTCTTGAAATTTCCTCTGCCAAAGAAATTAATCTCTTAGGACATTTTTTGTTTCATTTTAGATTTGAAGAGTTGTGTCTTCTTTTGGTTTTTTGAGATGGGGCCTCACCAGTTACTCTGAACACATTATGTAGACCAGCCTGGCCTCAATTCACAGAGATCTACTTTCCTCTGCTGGGATTGAAGGAGTATAACTCCACACATAACCTTGGTCTCTTACTCTTTAATTCAGTTGCTTGTGAGTTTTCAGGACATGGGAAGAATGTAGACAGATTCTTTACTAAATTAGCACACAAATGGCCTCTAGCCAAGTGACTAACAGAGTCCTTATTTCCCTCAAAACCTCAAAAGCCAGGCTTTCACTGTCTGTATTAATCTCAGTACTTCCATGTTCCTATTAGACTGCCCTGACACTTTAAACCCTGTTTACACACATTAATGATCTTATCCCTTTGGAACTGTAAGCCAAAATAAATCCTTACTTCCTTAAGATGTTTTAATCCAGATTTATTTATAGAACAATAAAAAGTACTTAATACAGAACTTGGTACTGAAGGTGGGGTGAAGCATTAATATCCCTCAAATCTACCTTAGTAATGTATTTCCTCCAGCAAGGTTCCACATTCTACAGACGACACAATCTAGAACCACTTAGGAAGAGAATACAATGTGGGTCCTTTAAATTAGATTGGCTTGTAGGTATGATTATAGGGATTGTTTGATTACATTAATTGATATGGGAAGAACCAGCCCACTGTGGGCAGCACAATTGCTAATGTTGGAATTCTCAACTATATTGAGAGTGGAAAAGGTGAAAAGAATAAGATGCATGCATGCATGCATGCATGCATTTCTCTCTGCTCCTGACTGTGGGTGTAATGTGAAATACCTGTTTTAAGTTCATCCCATTGACTTCTCTGCTACAATATATTAGTTACTTGTCTGTTGCTATGATACAACATTATAAATAAAAGCAGAGGACTAGAGCAAGGAGGCATGGAGGTAGGAGCCAAGATTCCGGAGAGCTCACATCCTCTTCAGCAAACACAAAGTGGAGGTGAGGCAATATTATGAAATCTGAAATCCACTGAACCCTGGGGTCAGGCTTCCACCAGCAAGGCTAAGCGTCCTAAAATTTCCATGACCTCCAAACAGTGCCACCAACTGGGGACAAATTATTCTAAAATTTGAGCCTCTGTAGGCATTCATCATTCCAACTACCACAGATTATAACCTGCAATGGTGAACTGAAATAAACCCATTTTACCCTGTTTCTTTTTTCTCAGGGTATTATCACATTAAAAGAAATGAAACCAAAACAGGGAAGTTAAAAAAAAAAAACAGGCAGATCAAATTATACTTTCATGACCTGTGATTAGCCCCAAATTTAAAGATAAAATAAAAATTATTTGTCTTATCCATTTCTAGCCACAGTAATTTGATTGTTCTGATTTAAGCCTTTGGGTAGTGTAGTGGAATTCTGGCTAG
Source organism: Rhizomys pruinosus (assembly GCA_009823505.1). Classification (NCBI taxonomy): domain Eukaryota; kingdom Metazoa; phylum Chordata; class Mammalia; order Rodentia; family Spalacidae; genus Rhizomys; species Rhizomys pruinosus. The sequence goes on from VZQC01004776.1 coordinate 620,658, forward strand.
TATGTAAATCTATACCATTCTTCATTCTCTCTGAGGGTGTCTATTATTTGAATGAGTATATAATTTCTCTCTCATGTGATCAATTACACACAATGCTCTTAAAGTTTTCAGATTCTTATGCAAGGCTACATGATTATTGTTTTGTGTTTTAAATTAAAGCTATAATCTTTTTCAATTATGCTTTGTTTTCATTATATTGAAAAATGTATCAGCATTGTTAAATAGAAATGGTTTGTAAAGCTTGCATACACATGCCTATGTTTCTATCTGTATATCTTGCTTCTAATTTCTCTGTAAAAGCAATAATTATAAGTCCAGAACAGAATATTTATCTTAAAAATACTGTCTATTCTCATCAAAATATTCTAATATGTATGAGTCATTTTACAACGACATTTTTCTTACTTTAAAATCATTTAGGATATTTATTTAAAATTAAAGGTATCATGCTAGCTATAGCAATTAATGCCTTTAATTCTACATTTGAAAGGCAGAGACAAATGGATCTAGGTGAATCTGAGACCATCCCAGTCTACATAGTGAACTCCAAAAAAATATTTTTTTAAAAAAAAAAAAAAAAAAAAAAATAAAATAATAAACTACAACATGTCGGCCACTAAAGGGGTATGTAACATTTCAAATTAATATAATATTATATTATATATATATATATATATATATATATATGTGTGTGTGTGTGTGTGTGTGTGTGTGTGTGTGTGTGTGTGAAGAGAAAGAGATGCAGAGAAACAGTGAGAGAGGGAGAGAGAGGACAGAAAAATGAAAGTAAGAAATTGGAAGGGAAAGCAGGGAAAGACTGACTGCAAACAGATTACATACATAGATGAATACCAAATAAAACAGATTTTTAAAAAGAACTTGACATTTCTCATGCCACCCACATTAATGGCATATTCTTGCCATCTGTGGATAAAGGTAAGCATTCCATAGGTATCCTTCTATAGGATCAAGCCTCAGGATATTCAGCCAAATGACAAAGAATGGTATAACAGGCTTAACTTAATATTCCCATCTCTCTTCCATAGATAATGAAAAGTACATTCAGCCTACATGAAAGGTCGAAAGATTCTCTTTTCTCCTCATGATACTTCCCAACAGACTTCATTTGGGAAAACCATATTTAAATCATATGTCACAAATCAACACTTAATCTTTAAGCCCTTGAGGAAAGTCCTGGAAGACAAGCCTCAGTGCTACTCTTTTGTCATTTGATCCCTTCCTATGATGTAAAGAGACTTACAACACACTTTTACAACCATGCTGTGCTTTGGTATGGATTGAAATAGACAACACACCCTTGTTTTCAAGCCATGTTAAGACAAGGCCCCATTTGAGAAACAAAAAAATACTTATCTCCACAGAAAAATACATAGAGGAACACAGAGAAAAGTGGGATTTGCAATGTCATAGCCATCACTCCTGCCAAGCCGAGGAATGGAAATTTTGAGAGACATAAACTGGTACCTGACATCTGCACTCCAATGGAATCACAGAGTGCCTTTTGGGGTTATAATTAGACCTAAAAGGATCAATCAGTTTTTTGCTTTGATCTGTTTTTTTATAACCTTAACCTCTGCAAAAGGCCATTCCACATTGATGAATCAAGAAGCAGTTTTCCCATAGGTACTTTTACTTTTATGGAGAATTATTAACTTTCCATTTCTCTCCAGTCTATTCCTCTCCTAATAATATATAGATTATAATATATAATATATATATATCTTCCTATTGTACATGAAAGCAGAGAATACAACACAGAGAAAGAAAACTATTTTGGAAGGTATTGATGTGGCAATTAACTCAAATTGCTGGACATAGGATATTCTAAATGTTTTAAAACTAGGTATCAAAGAGCATATCAGGGAATGGGAAGAAGGCTCAGCATTTAGCTTAAGGAATTAAGTTTGCTTCCAAAATTAACAACATACAGTCGTCCAAAACAGCTGGGTAAATTTAATGAAATTTAACTTGCTTCCTGCCTATAGTATGTGTACTACAACTCCTTTTTGAGATTCATGGGTCAAAAAGTAAAAAACCTAAAATAAAAAAGGGGGGATACAGTTATATATTAACGTTTTGCTCAATTTTTTCAATTTAAATCTTAAAAACTATGGGAAAGGATTTGCATTTCCACAAGTCAGAACATCACCAACTTAGTATCTGAGAAAGAAAAGATACGCTTTGCATTGCAGGATGTACCAGAAATACCAGCAGAGAATTGGCCCATAAACATTAAAAGGCAAAAAAATCCTTAGACTGCTACAGGCATCAAACATCTCCATGGATCCTATTTGTAACAACTGTTTATAATGAGTCCTAATGAACTTACCTTCCAGATGCGCAAAGTTTTAATATGAAAACTTCTTACACCTTTCCATAGAACAAAGAAAAACATGATGGTAATGAAATGTATTCCCTAACTGTAAATAAGAGACCGACTGTTAAACAGGTAATCTCTTATAAAACCGGTAATAACTGCTTTCTTTAATTTGACTAATAGACATAGGAACTGTGAAAGAATTATTCTTATTAGAGCCAAATATAATACTAAAGTCTTTTTAACTGTGCAATTAGCAAAATATATAATACAGAGAGCTCTGATATCAGCAATTGATTATTTCTGCCAAGGAGATGTTGGCCAGGGGATCCAAGCCCTCCCCAAAAAGGTAAAGGCTTCTTGCCTGTAAACTGGAATACCTGCAAGAAGAGAGGTGGTAAGGCCCTGTTGTCGAAAACCTGGTGAAAGCATGGGAAAGATGTATTGAGACCACAATTGCAAGTGTACAGTTGGTCTCTGGAATGCCAGAAAGTGTTACCAAAGACCACTATACCATTAAGGCTAATATTGGTCTTCTTGAGTCAAGCAAGTCTCCTCCATCAGCATCAGCTACACCTCACCTGCCTGGAAATACTGTGCAGCAGTGGCAGCCATATGTCTCTATATCCCAAATCTAATTGGCTATTAGCTCTCTCCTTGGAGGAATAACTTATGGCTGATGCCACAAGCTTACATCCTCTAGTGATTAGGGGATGTTATAAGCCACAGTAAGACCTTGTCATCTTTTACAGAAAAACTAGAGTTTGTGGATTAGCATACCACCCAAACATCTGTGTCTATACCAACATAACCTACCATAATAATTAGTACTGTTTAAATGCCTGTATATCTAATTGCTTGTGCTTCATTAGTAGGATTGAAAGGTTATTCCTGGATAAACTGCCAACCCATGAAAGGAAACAGCCTGAACTGGTCAGAGTCCAAAATGACATCTCCAGAGAAAGTAGACTGATTTGCTTCTCGCCCACTTGTGCCCCTTTTCTAAGCCCAGGGAACAATCTGCAGAAGAGGGGGCATGGTAGAATGTAAGGGCTGCGATTGGAGTGAATGGTAAAACTAGAGCAATATAGACTGGACTCTTATTTGATCAACATAATTGTACATACAAGCCCCTCCAGCTGGATGGTGGGAGGCTTGGGCTGTGTGGGTTTGGGCATAGCTACTTGCAAATTGGTTTTACAAGAAAGATGCTTGTATTCACTACTTATTACTTATTATTAAAAAATCAAATTAAAAATATTGAGAAAAAATAAAATAAAATAAAAGCACTTCTCATGCAAATGTATCAGGGTTTGTATCCCCATCACCCATATAAATGTGGTGAAATTATGGTCTATAGTCCTAGTGTATGGAACATGGATACAGGGGATCCCCAGAGAAAGCTGCTTACTTACACTAGCCAAATAAGTGAACTCTGCATTCAAGTGAGAGACTCTGCCTCAATATACAAAGAGAGCAATTACAAAAGACACTGGACATCAACATCTGACATGCAAACACGCTTGAAAAATGTGTACCTGTCTCATGTATGTACATACACATGAGAACAGACGTATAAACCACACACACACACACACACACACACACACACACGCAAAACAAATAACAAATTAGATACACTTTTATATACTTTACTACTGTTCAAATAATCCTTCCTACCAGATTCATTGCTGAGTCCTTGGGAGAAAGGGTTAAAGTACTTGTTGGCTTTTCTGAAAATGAGAGGCCTGTGTGTCTCTCTTCTAGTTGCTGGGACTGTAAGAATTTATGAACAGTGAGTTCTTGTGGTCATATTCGGACTATTACATTGATACTGAAGTTGTCCTGTCTGCTTACAAGCATTTCAAGACCCCAGGTGTTCTAGTTTCTCTTCGATTGCTGAGACCAAACACTCTGACAAAAACCAACTTGGGGAGGAAAGGGTTTAATTGGTTCACATCTCCCAGGTTCATCACTGAGGGAGGCCAAGGTAGGAACTCAGGGCAGTAACCTGGAGGCAGTAGCTTAAGCACAGGCCATGGAGGAATGCTTCTTACTGACTTGCACCCTTGGCCCATGTCAGCCTTTTTTCTTATAGAGTACAGAACCCAGGGGTGGCACCTCCCGGAGTGGGCAGGGCCCTGCCACATCACTCAACAATTGAGACTCCTCCAGAGACCCAGCCACAGGCCAGTCCAATAGAGGCAATTCCTCATTTGAGGCTCTCTAAACCCAGGTGTGTCAAGTTAACAACAAAGCTATCCAGCACATCAGGTAATCCGAGTTTGGCAACAAAATAAAACAGTCCAAATACAGCCACCTTCTCAACTGAATACATTTTGTAATCCAAACAGGGATTATTTTGCATAACCAGCCTCCTGATTTTTTTTATAAAATTCCAAGTTAAGGCACTCTTATCGTGTTATTAAGGTGAATATCCAATGAGATATAACCTTTCTAAACATTGCATTGAGTTTCTGGGGCTTGAATGAACAGAACCGATGACCCATCCCAAAAGAGTCTCTTTAATATGTTTATTTCAGCTCATGTTGGATATAAATTATAAGACCTAGAATATATGTATGAGGTGGCTTTAAATCTGGAAAAGCCAGTAAATATCTTCAGAATGTTCTTATGGAAATATACATCAGGTAATGTGCACCATCAGAAATTATAAGAATAATAGTTTCATTATTTTCTTTTGAGAAGGGCCTTAAGATGTAACACAGGCTAGCTTAACTCACAATATAATGGTTTCAGCCTCCAGAATGCTACAGTTACCAGCATATGCCACCCTGCCCAGCTCAGAAACATACCAGGCTTGGGTAATTTTCTCTTCCTTGAGGTGCAGCCAATTCTTTTTTTTTTTTTTTAAATTTAAACCTCAAAGACAAACTGAACCTCATTAAGTGTTCCCTAGGTAGCTCTGGTAGAGTCATATGTACAAGGGACAAGGTCAAGATCTTCGCCTTTCACCATTCAATTCTAATCAAACCTGTGTGTTGTTAGGGCAAAGATTCCTGTCCCTTGATCCTACCTACCATGTCCCCACTACACTTCCTACATTTCTGGAGGGCTGGGTACATAAAAAATATGGAAGTTTCTCCATCCACAAAGAACTCCAGCATGAAGATTCCATAGCAAAAAGAAGGCAGACAAGCATCTGTATCACTGGGACAAAATTGATTTCTGAGATCAATAGAAATTATAATTAAATTATAATTAATTGGAGATATTTATCCCCTTTAAAGCTTTCCATTTCTCAAATATTTAAATGACTTTGCAATACAAGTTTTACTTCATCAGCATCTCTCTGGAAATTGGAAATTATACTATGTGATACAATTAAAATGTATATCCACAACCACTCAGAATAATCATGGCTAATTAGAAATTATGAATCATTAAAATGACATGGTTTTTCTGTCAATGTGTGTGCACAGCAAATTTCTGTCTCCTGACATCTTTCTCCAATCTCTGTGTAAATCTAAAGAGGTACGTTTGTAATAGTATTTCTATTAAGCCTCTCCATGATCTAAATTGCTGTTATAGCCAAGGTTTAAAGGTTATCTGCAATAGCAAAATACTCCACACAGCTAATACATAAAATTAGCTGTGGTTAGATTCCATGTTAACTTCTGCACTACTCTTTAGTGAAATTTCAAACACAAATGATTTGTTCAGGCTTATTAGGGATGCCACACTATTCCTCGTAGAATGTACTTATCATAATAAAATCCTAATTTCTGTTTGTTCCAGGACCCATCATTAATTTTTAAATTTAGTAAGGTTATTCAAATATTTAATTCTAAAAAAATTAGGTTCTCTATGGAGAATGAGAAAGGACAATGATAGAGTGACAGAGAGTGTAGAAGGGAGGGGGAAGGAGGGGAAAGGAGAGAAGGAGAAGAGGAAAAGGAGAGGAGGGGAAATGAGTTGAGAGAGGAGAGGAGAAGAGAGGAGGGGAAGGGAGGGGAGAGGAGGAGAGGAGAGGGGAGGAGAGGAGAGGAGAGGAGGGGACAATTAGGCTGAATTGAAAAACTGAGTATTTTAAAGCAAACACGGGTCTCCCTGAGTCAAGCAAGACTCCACCGTCAACACCAGCTACACCTCACCTGCCTGGAAATACTGTGCAGCAGAGGCAGCCATGTGCCTGTATATCCCAAATCTAATTGGCTATTGGCTCTCTCCTTGGAGGAATAACCCATGGCTGATGCCACAAGCCTACATCCTCTACAGGTTAGGAGATGTTATAAGCCACAGTAAGACCCTGTCATATTTAACAGGGGGT
>VZQC01004776.1:629228-781613 GCA_009823505.1 Rhizomys pruinosus
TATAGCTAAAAATGAAAAAAAAAAACTGAGAGAAAGATGCAGGACAGTTATGGCAGAATGCATGATCTGGGATGGGTGGGGGTGGGGGGGAGGGAAAGGGAAATAAGCCTGAACTGAATTGGAAAAATGTATGAAATGCACAAAGCATCAATAAAAACTAATTTAAAAAAAAGAAAAAGAAAAAGTGAGTATTTTTGAAAATTAAAAACTTCCATCATTTTACAAAATTTCTGTATGAATTTAAAAACAATTGTAACTCATAAAATTCGTTTCTGTGACTGGAGAGCTGGGTGAGCTGTTATAAGCATGTACTGCTCTTACAGTACACCTGAGTCAAGTTCCTGAACTCACATTGGGCAGCTCACGAGACCTGTAATTCCAGCTTCAAGAGGTCCAACTCCCTGTTCTGACCTTTGCAGGCCCCTGTACTTACTTGCATATACTACCCCACACACACAATTTAAAATAGAATATTTTAAATATGTGTCTGCCTAAGCAGGGGAGAACTCAACAGTTTTCACAAAAAAACTTTCCAATGTTTACATTAAATTCTTCAGTAATGAGATTAATTAGAGTGCGATATTCCAGGAACGATTGCCGTGCCATGGAATGGGAAATCTCTCTGTCAATAGATTTCACACATTCCTTGCCAGGCCAAAGTTGAGGCAGAGACCATGTTATTCCAATAACTTTTAGTACCTAGGGCCATTGAGAGAGAAACAAGATTAAAGAATATCCCATTCCTAACAACAACAACAATAGAAAGAACTGCATCAAAAAACTGACTGAAACAGTGAACTTCTGCTCACAACAGGCAACTTCTACATGGAGAATATCGAGAAAAACTGAGAAAGAGATAAAAAGCATGTTTGGCAGAATACATGAGCTCTGGTGGGGTGGGGGGATACGGTGGGGGACATGGGTCTAGATTTGATAATCTTGTTCAAAATATATATTAAAAAATAAAAAAAACCCATTCCTGATTGCAACTATTATCCAAGGAGAGACTGTTGACAGTTACAAAATAGACAAAGAAAAGCGTCAGACAGTATCCCCCACAAAAGGGTGGGAATTAGTGCAGGGTATACATAGCATATGATCCCTCAACTCCAAACATGAATGGACATGGTTGTAATACAGTTTAAGGAAATTAATGAATAATGAGTTGGATGAAGTGCAAGACATGGCAGATGGTAATTCACGTGAAGGGATGGTTTTCTCATTATTATTGTATCTACAGATAGAATGAGAGCCACTGCTTAAAGCATAACGTATTCTCTAGCTGGTGCAGAGCTGATGGTGTCATCCTGTGTCATGGTTATAGAACTGTTTTCTCTCAGCCTTAAACCTACCTCTCTATGTGTTTTACTGCTGCTTGGAACTGTGAAAAACCAACATTTCTGCTTTCCAGTTGGAATCACAGTTGGCCCTCCTACTAAGTAGAAGACTAAAAACCTGGGAAGAGGTAAAAAAAGGGACTCCCCACACCACCATGTTTTTCACTCTTTTCTATTCTGTGTCACATCAGCAAATATCTTTCATTCTGACACTAGGTTGTTCTTCCACATCTTATTAAGAAGCCTCATAATGATCATTTGTATACATATGCACTAATGAGACAAGTCCCTCTACTCAGATACCTGAACCACAGCTCCTCCTCTTCCTCTTCCTCTTCCTCCTCCTCCTCCTCCTCCTCCTCCTTTTCCACCTGCTCCTTCTTCTTGTTGTTGTTATTAATTTGGTGGTTATGTGTGCTACAGTATACATGTGGAGACCAGAAGATACCCGTGGGATGGAGTTAATTATCTCCTTCTACTTTGAGTGGTTTCTGGGGATTGGTCTCAGATGGTCAGGCTTGGCAGGACAAGTCCCTTTACTTGCGATCCCTTCATGCTTTTTGCTTTTTAGTGAGCAGTTTGTTTTTTTACTTTTTTTAAAATTCAATTTAGTTTTTTGTGCATTTATTGATGTTTCGTATATTTCAGACATCATTTTTTCAATTCAATCTAGGTATATTACCTTTTCCCTTCCCCCCACCCCACCCCAGATCATGCATTCTGCCATAACTGTCCTTCATCGTTCTCTCAGTCTTTCCTTTTTTTATACTTAAAATTTGACATTTTCCTCCATTAGTTTTATATTATTCTAAAATATGGGTACATATTCTCCACCCATACACAGTAATTACAGAGTCTGAAAATAATTGGTGGGTGGATTCAAGAGCCCCTTGAGAGATCTACATTATAACAACACAGTTGCTTTCAGATAAACAGAACTATAGCAATAATGTTATTCAGCTTGTATTTCATCTAGGGGGATTTGGTGTTAGCATCCACAAATGAGGGAAACCATGCACCTTTTGTTTTTCTAGGATGGCATTACTTTACTTAGCAAAATGGCTTCAAGCTCCATCCATTTACCTGCAAATTTCATAATGTCATCTTTCTTTACCACTGAATACTACTCCATTGTGTAGATGCACCACATTTTTGTCATCCACTCATCTGTTGAGGTACATTTGGGATGGTTCCAATTCTTTGCTATTGTGAAGAGAGCTGCAATAAACATGGATGTGCAAGTATATTTGCGGTAGGATGAGTCTTGTGGGTATATACCCAGGAATGGTATGACTGGGTCAAGTGGTAGGTTCATTTTGAGACTTTTAAGGGTTCTCCACAATGCTTTCCATAGTGGTTGTATAAGTTTACATTCCCACCAGCAGTGGATGAGTGTTCCCCTTTCCCCACAACCTCTCCAGCATCTGTCAGCATCTGTCATCTTTTGTTTTCCTGATTTTAGCTAGTCATATAGGTGTGAGATGATATCTGAGAGTGGTTTTAATTTGCATTTCCTTAACTATTAATGATTGTAAACACTTTTTAAAATGTTTCTCAGCCATCTTTAATTCCTCACTGGTGAAGTCTCTGTTCAGCTCTCTACTCTATCTTTTGAGTAGGTCATTTGTTTTCTTACTTCTTTGTTTTTTGAATAGTTTATATATTCTTAACACTAATTCTCTGTCAGATGTATCTCTAGTAAAGATTTTCTCCAACTCTTGGGTTTTCTTTTCACTTCATTGATTATTTATTTAGCTGTATAGAAGCTTTTGTGTTTGATGAGGTCCCATTTGTCCACTGTTGACCTTATTTCCTGTGCAGCTGCTGTTTGATTTAGAAAGTATTTTCCCATTCTTATGTCTTGGAGGTTGTTGCCAACTTTTTCTTCTATCACCTTCAGGGTTTCAGGCTTCATGTTGAGATCTTTGATCCACTTGGAGTTGATTTTTATACAGGGTGAGAGGTAGGGGTTCAATTTTGTTCTTCTACAAATGGTGATCCAATTTTGCCAGCATTTGATGAAGATGGTATCCTTCCTCCATTGAGGTTTTATTGCCCCTTTGTCAAATATGAGGTGGCTGAATTATATGAGTTCAAGTTTGGTTTTGTTCCATCGGTCAATGGTTCTGTTTGTGTGCCAGTACCAAGCTATCATTATGACTATGGCCCTGTAATATTGTTTGAAGTCTGGTAGAGCAATCCTTCCTATTTTGCATTTTTCACTCAGGGTTGCTTTAGCTATTCAGCTATTTGGGATCTTTTGTTTTTCCATATGAATTTAAGGATTTTTTTTTCCAAGTCTGTGAAGAAGCTCATAGGGATTTTGATTGGCATTGCATTGAATATGTTTATCAGTCTGGGTAAAATGGACATGTTTACTATATTAATTTTCCCAGTCCATGAGCATGGGAGGTCTTTCCATCTTTTGATGTCATTTTTAATCTCCTTCCTCAGGGGTTTTTAAAATTTTTGTTGTAGAGGTCTTTGGTATCTTTAGTTAGGTTTGTTCCCAGGTATCTTATTATTTTTGAGGCTATTGTGAGTGGGAAGGTCTTCTTATATTCCTTCTCCACTTATTTATTGTTGGTGTAAAGAAAGGCTACTAGTTTTTCTAGGTTAATTTTGTAGCCCACCATGTTACCAAAACTCTTAATCATTTCTAGAAGGTTTCTGGTGGAATTTTTAGCATCCCTTAGGTAAAATATCATATCATCTGCAAAAAGAGATAGCTTACCTTCTTCTTTTTCGATTAGTACTCCTTTAATTTCCTTCTCTTGTCTTAGTGCCCTAGCAACTGTTTCAAGGACTATGTTGAAGAGCAGTGGCAATAAGGGGCAGTCTTGCTGGGTTCCCGACTTTAAGGGAAGTGGTTCCAATTTTTCTCCATTTAGGATGATGTTGGCAGTGTGTTTGCTATATATGGCTTTGATCATGTTGAGGAATGTTTCTTTCAGTCCTATTCCCACTAGGACTTATACATGAAGGGATGCTGGATCTTGTCAAAGGCTTTTCCTGCATCAATTGAGATGATCATGCGGTTTTTGTCTTTCAGTCCATTTATGTGTTTTATGATATTTGTTGATTTACATATGTTGAACCATCCCTGCATTTCTGGTATGAATCCAATTTGATCATGATGGATGATCTTTTTGATGTGGGTCTGTTTGCAATTTGGAAGTATTTTGTTGAGAATTTTTGCATCTATGTTCATTAGGTGGGTCTATAGCTTTCTTTTTTGCTTGCATCTTTGAGTGATGCTGGCTTCATAGAAGGAGTTTGGGAGAATTCCCTCTGTTTGTATACTTCTGAACAGTCTGAGTAGCAATGATTGTAGGAACTCTTTAAATCTTTTATAGAATTCTGATGTGAAACCATGTGGGCCCAGGCTTTTTTTTAGTTGTTTTTTTTTTTTAATTATATCTTCAATTTCCTAAAATATTATGAGTCTATTTAAACTGTCAATCTCTTCTTGGTTAAGCTTTGCTGGTTCCCAGGATTTCAGATATTCATCCATTTCTCTTAGGTTTTCAAATTTAGTCGCATAGAGGTTTTTGAAGTATTCCCATATGATTGTCTGGATCTTTTCTTTGTCTGTTGTGATGTTTCCCCTTTCATCACAAATGCTATTGATTTGGATTTGCTCTCCCTTTTTTTTTCCTTTTGGTTAACTGGGCTAGAGGTCTGTCTATTTTGTTTATCTTTTCAAAGAACCAACTTTTGGATTCATTGGTTTTGTGTATTGTTCTCTTTGTTTCTACTTCATTGGTTTCTGCTCTGATTTTTGTTATTTCTTCCTGTCTGTTGGGTTTAGGGTTCATTTGTTTTCTCTGAAGTGTTCTTAGCTGCAGTGTTAGATCATTTATTTGTTCCCTTTCTGTTTGTTTTTTTTGTTTTTTTTTGATGTGGGCAATTAGGGCTATAAATTTTCCTCTCAAGACTGCTTTTAAAATATCCTGTAGGTTTTGTTGTGTTGTATTATAGGTGGTCCACCGAGATTTCTGGGGGCCATTTAATCCCAGGACAATCCATGTGGGAAACAAGCACAGGAAAGCACACCACATGGACACATGTTAAGGTCCAAGTGCAGAGAGAGATTTTATTTCAAAGTGTCTGGTTATATATCGATCATTGACTCATATCTCAAGGCCGAATCCTAAACCTTTTCATCTCTATATCCCACCCCATGGATGTGGCCAGGGAGGTCCCATTGGTTTAGAATGCTACCCATCTTAACTAAATTTTCCCACATTGTATTATCGTTTTCGTTCAGTTCCATGAATAGTTTTATTTCACTCTTTTTTTTTCTTCCCTGACCTATTCTTTATTCAGGATTGTGTTGTTCAGTCTCCATGTGTTCTTATAACTAGTTGGACTTATTCTGGTGCTCATACTGAGCTTTATTGCACTGTGGTCTGATAGAATGCATGGAATAATTTCTATCTTTTTTGTATTTGTTGAGGTTCCTTTTGTGCCCCAGTATGTGTTCAGTTTTGGAGAATGTTCCATGAAGTGCTGAACAGAAAATATATTTTCTAGTCTTTGGGTGGACTATTCTATAGATGTCTGTGAGGTCCATTTGGTGTATTGTATTGTTCAGTCTGATGTCTCTCTGTTTATTTTTTGTCCTGTTGATCTATCCAAGGGGCTCAGTGGGGTGTGAAGTCTCTCACTATTAGTGTGTTAGGATTAATCTGTGTCTTGAGGTCCTGCGGTGTCATGTTTATAAAGTTAGGTGCACCAGAGTTTGGTGCATAGACATTTAAGATTGCGAAGTCTTCATGGTTCATTGTTCCTTTGTCAGGGATATAATGGTGTATTTTTGTCTCTTCTGATTAATCTTACTTTGAGATCTATTTTGTTCTGATATTAGACTAGCCAGTCTGGCTTGTTTCTTGGTACCATTACCTTGGAATATTTTTTCCATCCTTTCACTCTAAGGTGGTTCCTGTCCTTGTGGGTGAGATGTATTTCTTGTAGACAGCATATAGAAGGATTCAGTTTCCTAATCCTTTCTCCCAGTCTATGCCTTTTGATTACGGAGTTTAGACCATTGGAATTTAAGGTTATTATTGACAGATGTGTGTTGTTTCCTTTTACTTTATTTTTTGTTTTCCTTCTCGGTCTAGGTTTGTATTTACCATTTTATGCTTTTGTTGCTTTCTCTCTTTAATTCCTTAGGGATAGTTGCTCCTTTCCTCTGTTCTTTGGATTGCTACTAGGCTTTTCTGAAGTGTTAGTTTCTTAGACACGTATTCTTTCATCTTGTTCATGTTGTGAAAGATTCCTCTTTCTCCCTCAACTATAATTGACATTTTTGCTGGGTATAGTAGTCTGGGTCGGCATCTAAAGTCATTTAGTGCTGGGAATACTTTAGTCCACATTCTTCTAGCTTTCAGTTTGCACTGAGAAGTCATTTGTAATTCTGATGGGTTTCCCCTTGTATGTAACTTCTTGTTCTTCTCTTATGGCTTTCAGTATATTTTCTTTGTTTTGAGCATCTAGTGTTTTAATAATTATATGGCTTGGGAATTTCTTTTCTGGTCCTGTCTGTTTGGTGTTCTATGTGCTTCTTGTATTTGTTTCAGTTAGTTTTTTTTTTTTTTTTTCAATTTGGAGAATTTTTCTTCTATCATCCTGTTGAAGATCTGGTCAATAATGTTGTTTTGGTATTCTTCTCTTTCTTCTATCCCTATGATGTGGAGGTTTGGTATTTTCATAGTCTACTCATGTGTTTTTTTTAATTTTTCATAATCTTTACTTGAGCATTCTAGTTGGTCCATGTTATCCTGCATGTCTGATATTCTTTTATCTGCTTCTTCCATTCTCCTTCTGAGGCTTTTTACCATCATTTCTTGTTGATTGGATGAATGTTCAATTTCCTTTTTCATTTCATCCTGTTATTTCTTTAGTATTTCCATTTCCTTCTGGAGCTTATCATTCTCCTCTTGCAACTCCTTGGTTCCTTGGTCATTTTCTTTTTTCATTTAATTCTGGGATCTTTTCAGTCTTTCCACTTCCTTCTGGAGTTTGTCATTTTCTCCCTTTAGTCCTTTCCAACGTTTATCATTATCTCCCTCTAGGTCATTCTTGAGTTTTTCAATCTATCCCTTTAGTTATTTCCAATTTGTCATTATCACCCTCTTGCTACTTCTTGAGTTTTTCATTCTCTTCCCTTAGTTCCCTAATTTCTTTGAATATCCACAGTTGTTCTTCTAAAGTCCATGTCTTGGTTTCCTTCCAGGAATATCTCATTGTAGGAATCTTCTGGTCTTTGCAGGCTGTTTTTGTGCAGGACACAGTGAAGTCTGCTCATGCTGGGTGCATACTGGCATTGTGCTGTGTGTGCGTCTGACTCGGCTCCACAGTTTAAGTTTCTACCTTGAATTGAAAAGTTTAATTTTTTTTATATTTGTGGTATTTAATATGAAATTTTAATGTGAATATTTTAATGTGCAGAATTTTAACAGGTAGAATAGTACATAAAGCTACTGAAAATATACATTACTGCATATATTTTGTTGTGATTTTTAAAAATAATTGTAACATACTTAAAATTTACTTACTCCCAAATTTTTGAGTATTCATTACATTGATATTAAGTTTGGTTACTGTGCTGTAGCCCAGAAGTTGAATATGAGAGTATTGACATCTCTTTAGCATGCTGACTTCAGGTCCATTGCTATGTACCCAGGCTTCATACTGCTGTATCATATGCAGCTTTATTTTGTTTCTATGGATTAATCTTTTGGGGACAGGAGTCCCAAATGATTGACATCCTTGGATTATAAAATGAAGTACATCAGGTTACTACCTTTTCAGTCTACAAGTATCTGCTTAACTAATTCTCTTTATTATATTGTTTGTTAAAATAACTGGTGTCATACTTCTAGTACAGTAGGTAGGTAATTATATTTTCAAATTGATATGAATAGACTGTTAATCCTGGTCTGGCTCGTAGGTCCTATCTCATCCAGAGTTGACACAACATTTTTGTTCAGCAACTTCTCCTCTGCTAAATCAACTTATCTTAAATGCTTTAATCCTAGTAAGAAAGAGCTATAGTAACAGGTGGCACCCCAACCCTATCACAACTGTGGACTTTGACTAGGCAATCAGTTCTTTCCAATTCTCTGTTATAGAGATGGATTTCAGAAGGCAAGAGAGGAGACTATGTTAGTCATCATCCTTTCTGGGACCTTTCAAGTGGAATTAGTGTACTTATGGTTATAGGAGTGCTAGAAATACAGTAGCTGTATCCTAATTTATCCTCTTCATTGTCAATGGGAGAGAGAGAGAGAGAGAGAGAGAGAGAGAGAGAGAGAGAGAGAGATTATCTGAATACTTATCCAGCTATTTATAGGTAGTCCAATGGAATCTTCTCTGTTTTTTCAATCATTTCAAAGCACAAGTTACCTAAGGAGTCTGCAGAAAACTAAGACACTATTCTCCCAAAGAAACACATCTCACTTAATAAACCTAAAAACAACAAGTAAATAAGAAAGTCTTTGTTGAAAAAACCAAAAAAATATACCTCAAGTTTATAGAATCTGTAATTAAGCTACTCTTACATCTATAATTATAATTATGGGATGAAAATCTAAGAGCATATGTACGCGGGCCCTCTGGAGGTCAAAATATGGTGTTATATTTCTTAAATCTATAGTTACAGTCTATTGTGAACATCTTTACCTGGGTATTGAAAACCCTACTTTGTCCACTGAAAGAGCAGTATGTGCTCTTAATTTCTGAACCATCTTTCAGTCACTGACATTAACTTTAATAGTAGCAAATTTTAGGAACCTCTTAATTTTCTGTTTAGGCACAGGTCAAATAGAAAATGATTCCCAATACACGATGATCTTAAAGGTGTTAAAGTCTTTTTCATTTACAGTGATCTAGTACAGCAAGGAGACAGGGAGAAGTTCAGGATGGCGGTAATTTCTCAGTTGGGCTATGAAGATCTTCTGGTCTCAGTAAGGGTTCTGCTGCAGTGGAACAACTGCATCTTCAGTTGTTCTTACTCATTCCATTTATTTGATTTTGGACTTCACCTTCTGTATAATTTTTCTATAATTACAAGACAGACATAACTTCCCCATTTTGACAAATAGCATCTCTTAATCATTTTCCAATTACTTGAAAACTTACATTTTTATTTGTTTTATTAATCAAAAGTGTTAATGACCCAAGGAGATTAAGATTTAACCATTTATGTGAGAACAATTAATTAAGTAGATCAAATTGTACAGTTAAAGCAACTTTTCAAGCATTTGGAAATATATTTGAGCCACTTTTTAATACATTAAGAGTTTGTTTTTCGTTGTTGTTTATAGGTTGCCATGATCATAATAATTAAACTAAATTGATTTGTTCATAAAAGTTACTTATTGTTATGGGTCATTGTAAATGAATGTCAGTTTCATTTGTTGAAATGTTTGTCAGTTCTTCCTTATTTATTCTACCTTGAATATGTTTTAAAAATCGCACATGGCCAGTAAGTAGTAGACATCATTTTCGTTCCATATTGAATCTTTGATAAGTGAACTGCAGTTTATATTTCATGGGATACTTTTTAAAGCTTCTATGAGATGATTCTTGCATTGTGGCAGTAAAATTAAATCTGTATTACATGACATATACCTTTAAAATATTAAAGTTCATAAAAGAATTTCCAGGTTTTTACTTTCATATCACAAGGAATATAACATTAACATTGTGCAGTTTGCTTTGCAACTAGGTAATTGGCGCTAGCATCCACAGCTGACGGATACCAAGCTGGTTTTATGACTATAGCTCTGTAGTATAGTTTAAAGTCTGGTATAGATATTCCCCCACCCCCCACACCCACATGTATTGCTCTTTTCACTCAGGGTTGCTTTAGCTATTTGGGATCTTTTGTTTTTCCATATGAAATTAAGGATTTCTTTTCCAAGCCTGTGAAGAAACTCTTGGGGATTTTAATTGGGTTTACTTTGAATTTGTATATTAATTTGGGTAGATTGGACTTTGCTATATTAATTTTCCATGAACATAGTAGATCTTTCCATGTTCTGATATTTTCTTCAATTTCCTTCTTCAGGGGTTTGAATATTTTTTGTAGAGATCTTTGGTGTCTTTGGTTAGGTTTGTTCCTAGGTATTTTATTGTTTTTGAGGCTATCACGAGTGGGAAGTTCTCCTTGTATTCAGTTGCTTGTTATTGGTGTAAAGAAAGGCTACTGATAATTCTAGGTTAATTTTATAACCTGCCACTTTACTGAATCTCTTAATCATTTCTAGGAGTTTTCTGGTGGCGTTTTTAGCATCCCTTAGTGAAACTATCATATCATCAGAAAAAAGAGATAGCTTGACCTCCTCATTCCCAATTAGTACTCCTTTAACTTCATTTTCTTGCCTTATTATCCTAGCAAGTGTTTCAAGCACTATATTGAAGAAGAGTGGTGACAGCCTTGCTGACTTCCTACCTTTAAGGGGAATGCTTCTGTCTTTTCTCCATTTAGGATGATGTTGGCGGTGGGTTTCCTGTATATGGCTTTGGTTACATTGAGGAATGATCCCTTCAATCCAATTCCCTCAAGGACTTTAAGCATGAAAGGATGCTTGATTTTGTCAAAGGGTTTTTCTGTGTCAATTGAGAGAATCATGTGTTTTTTGTCTTTTAATCCATTTACGTGTTTTATGATTTTATTGATTTTCATATGTTGAACAATCCCTGCATCTCTGGTATGAATCCAACTTGGTCATGATGGATGATCTTTTTGATGTGGGTCTCTATGCAGTTTGCAAGTGTTTTTTTGAGAATTTTTGGATCTGTGTTTGTAGCCATTCTTTTGGCAGAAGCACTTATAGCCTCCAAGCCCCAACCCCTGCTGATATCCTGCAAACCTGCCAAACCCTGGCACTGTCAACTGTCTTTGATCCCTTGGGGTAAAATCATTGATCTGGAACAAATGGCCTGAGGTCCTGCTTGTCCCAACGGCCTCTCCCAACCCTCAATTCTGTGAGCCCCAGCCCCCTGCAAGGATTTATATAAAAAGCCTTGAGTTACATTAAACCGAGTCCTTTTGCTCCTGGGCTTTCTAGGAGTCCGTCTCTTTCTTTTCTCTCTGGGTCATTTCCCACCATTCCTGGAGATGGATAACGGACAGGCCTGGAAACAGTTCTTGGGCTTGGCAGTATAGCGAAGCTGTGAGCCCTAGCACAGGGAGAAGAACATCTAGTGGAATGTGCCACATGCATGATTAAAGGAACACCTGATGTATATTTCAGACGACATGTGTTCATTAATGAGACGGGTCTATAGTTCTCCTTTTTGGTTGTATTTTTGCCAGGTTTTGGTATTAGAGTGATGCTGGCTTCATAGACGAAATTTGGGAGATTTCCCTCTGTATCCTTTTGAGCAATTTGAGTAATAATGATTGTAAGTCTTTTTGAAATGTTTTATAGAATTCTGATGTGAAACCATCTGGGCCTGGGATTTTTTAATTGGGAGGTTTCTTATTACATTTTCAATTTCTTCATATATTATGGTCTGTTTAAGTTGTCAATATCTTCTTGGTTAAGCTTTGGTGATTCCTAGGATTTCAGATATTCATCCATCTCTCCTAAGTTTTCAAACTAAGTATAGGTTTTTGACATATTCCTGTATGATTGTCTGTTTCTTCCCCTTTAATTATGAATTCTATTGATTTGGAGTTGCTCTTTCTTTCTTTTGGTTAACTGGGCTAGAGATCTGTCTATCTTGTTTATCCTCTCAAAGAACCAACTTTTGGATTTATTGATTTTTTTTGTGTGCTATCGTCTTTGTTTCTATTTCAATGATTTCTGTTCTTATTTTAGTTATTTCTTCCTGTCTGTTGCATTTAGGGTTCATTTGTTGTTGTCTCTCAATTGTTTTTAGCTGTAGTGTTAGATTGTTCACATTTGCTCTTTCTGTTTTTCTAATGTAGGCATCCAGGGCTATAAACTTCCCTCTTAGGTATTTTCCAGTTTTCAAAAAAGAATAGCTCTAACATGTTGTCCTAATTTTGCCTATACATTTTCTATGTAGTGTAACTCAGTTGCACCTTTGCTCTCCAGTGATCAAACCTCTACTCTACCAAGTAATCAAGCTTGTCCTCTCTTTGATCCTAGCAAACCAGGACTGGAGAGATGGTTCAGCAGCGGTTAAGAGCATTGACTCTTCTTGTAGAAGACCCAAATTTGATTCCCAGCACATGGGGTTAACAACTGTCCATAACTCCAATTCCTGGGAATCCCACACCTATTGACCTCCACAGATTAGGCAGGATACAGGTACACTTACATACAAGCAGGCAATACATTCATACACATGACAAATTAATTAAAAAAAAAAAACAATGATAACCAGTACTTCGATTAATAGCAACAATGGGTGCTACATACTGCTGGGCAGCATGGCTATGAAGGATGTACTAAAAATGTATTTAACATGAAAGGTTTTGTTTAGAGTCATTTATTTTGAGAAATATTGGATATAGTCAAGAGGACTTGTATGTGTCAAAAAGAAATGAATCCAATGAAACAGCAATGGCAATAAGCTCCCTCAAAAGGAAATAAAAGTGATACTGTCTTATAATCCTTTATAACTATTATGGCAGTGAAAACGTAAATGAGTCTGGATATTGTTTTATCAGAAATATAATCTACATATGTGAGAGCTAAAATTGTTTGAAAATTTATATTTAAATATAAAGGTTATTTTTTTTTACATACATTTTTGTCCTGTAATTGGTATAAGTTTCAAATACAGAATATTTAAAGTCTCACTCTGTATACGTATAGATTCCCCATTTCTACCACATTTATTTTGCAACAGAAGGAAAGCTATTTTATGTAATAAGTACAAATGATTTCTTTCAATATTGTTCTGAGAACATAAGATACTACCGAACTCGTCGAATTGTAAATTATTTTAGGTGTGTATTTATTTTTTTTTTTTCCTTTTTGAACGGAGGTCTCCTGTCGAGCCCCGAGCTAGTCCTGTGGGAACTCACTCTGTAGACCAGACTGGCTTTGAACTCACAAAGATCTGCCTGCCTCTGCCTCCCAAGTACTAGGATTAAAGGCATGCACCACCATGCCCTGCTTCTTTAACTCTTTATATGGATGGGTTTATTTGAATTGCATTTGGGCAATTTATTTACATGAATTTTTGTTATTGCAAATTAATGTTTGGTCACAGCTGATTACCAGATTTAAAAACTACATGAGTAGCATTTTCCTTCATATGCCATGTCAAATATAGACAGGAGACTTGGTGTTTGGTGTCTCTGCCATGTACAAATTATCCATTCTATTCATGGTAGCTGGTAGCTATCTGTCTGTACCTGGGATAGTTGATTCCTTACTTAAATGGGTAGTGACTTCAGCTGGAAATTATATTGGGAAACTAACTCATAAAATAAAAAAAATCCATTTATATAGCATACATAATTCAATACATAAAGCCACACAAAGATGTGGGTGTATATAAGCAGATGCCTTTGCTTCTTACTATTCAAAGCTATAAAAATCAATGGTGAAAACAGTCCTGTTCATCTAATTAATGGAATATTAGCTAGCTCAAGATAATAATAAATTTTGGGGCTTTAAATATTCTTTAACTAAAGTCAGGATTTCCTATATTCTATGAAAGGAGGATAGTTAAAATAATTACTGCTTATATTTGAATTATTTTATCAACAAATTTAATAAAACATTCACACTGTCTTGTTGGAACAAAAGCTACTTAGACAATTGTCTGTATCTTGGGTCCACTCTGGTGAAAATTAAAAATTACAAAGCCAACAACAATAGGCAAGAACACTGGCATATCAGAAATTTCATAGAATTTGATGAAAATCATTAAGAATAATTGTTATACACTACATATTATTTTCTAAAGGGCCACAAATCACACTTTTCACAGAAGAATATTAAAGGATATAAAAGTTATAACCGACCAGGTGTGGTGGCCCATGCCTTTGATCCCAGCACTCCAGACGCAGAGGCAGAGGCAGAGGCAGATGGATTTCTGTGAGTTCAAGGCCAGCCTGCTTTACATACCTAATTCCAGGCTAGCTGGTGCTACAGGGAGACCCTGTCTCAAAAAGACTGAGAAAAAATAATTGGAACCAATTTTGGTTAATTCTTTCAAGTTTTATCAACCACAATTGATAAAACTTGAAAGAATAAAATCTAAATAAACTATTATTCATAAATGATTCCAATTTTATCTCAGTTTGTGGATGGAGAGATATCTCAGTGCTTAAAAGAACTGGCTGCAGCGCTGGAGAGATGACCTAGCGGTTAAGAGCGCCGACCCCTCTTACAGAGGACCCGGGTTCAATCTCCAGCACCCACATGGCGGCCGAGGACCGTCTGAAACTCCAGTTCCAGGAGAACTCCAGTTCCAGGGGAATCTGACACCCTCTTCTGACCTCTGAGGCATTGCACGACACAGGTGCACAGACCTGCATGCAGACAGTACATTCATACACATTCAGAAATTAAAAAAAAGAAAAAGAACTGGCTGCTCTTGGAGAAGACACGGGTTCCATCTACATACATCTACTTTAATCTTGTGGAGAGCTGAAGGCAAATAATTGGTTCCTGGCACACAGAATGCTAATGATATTAGGAAATATTACCACAACTGAAAACTGTAGCTATGTCTGTAGCTTAGTGTCAAAAGTTACTATAATGAAAACACTTCCATAAAATGACATAAAAGAACTATAGATAATTTATATGATTTTCTGTAATGACTATTTTATATTAAAGAAATCAGAAAGCTTAAAAGGCCCAGATAACTTTGTTATTCCAAATGAAAGAAAATGGCCTTGAGAAACAAATTTTTTCTCACTCATAACAACATTTATCATTTATTCATCAGCAGAGATCTCAGCAATAATTTGGATGTACATATGCATATAATTATTTCATATCACAATAACAATTCATTTCTTGGAATCTACAGATGGTTTTAAAAGACAAATACTTATTCACTATCTCTTTTAGAAATGCAAATATTTTTTAAATGTTTTGCATATTTCTTCTATGTATGTCTATTTATTAGCTGACATGGATTTAATGCTTTTCTTATTTTATAAACCCCAACTCGCATTCCACTGTTTTTAAAAAACAAAATATGTTTATTTAGGAACAATTATACATTTTAGAATTATAACATGCAATAAAAAAAAGTAAATTCCTCAATATTTTCAAATTCCTGATTCCATGAGGGGAACTCAGATTCCATGAGGGTTGGTACTTTACTGGGTGATCTGACTTTTCAATTTATCATCTTCATTATTTGAATATTCCTATAGGCTATAGTTCTTTGTAAGTAATGACAAATTTAGTGTATTTTAATCTTTAATCAAGAATTTTAACTAGTCAACTAATAGAGTGTAAAGATTGTTAGAATTATGTGTAAAATAAACATAATTTTGAAACTTCTGAGACTCCCTGAGAATACTGGTTTATTCTCTCTGAATCTCAAAGAGTAACATTCTATTAATGTTTCACCATTTATGACAAACCAAAATTGATAAGCATGCACACATACAGACACAAAATCTGATCAGATTTATAAAAATCCTATCAGATTTATTGCATGAATAGTTTTATTAATTATAAATTATGGGTCTGAGTGATGGCTCATCAGTTAAAGGCACTGGCTACACTTACTGAAGAAAGGGGTTCAGTTCTCAGCACCCACATGTCAGCTAATAACAGTCTTGTTAAGTCCAGTTACAGAGAATCCTCTTCTTGCCTCTATGGTCTTTGTGTTCATGGGTACACTTATATTCAAGCAAAACTTTCATACACGTAAAATAAACACAAAGAATATTTGTAAAAGTTAGTTTAATTAGCTGAGGGATGTAAACAGGACATAAAAGAATCTAAGATGATAAAATTTTGAATAGGTAAACCCCAGAATGACCAAATTCAAAGGAATGTCAATGCAAACACTATACTGATGAATAAAATGGAAAAGATGCAAGCACAGGATGAATCTACAGTGAGAATAAAGCTGCACATTTTTAAACAAAAGCATGGCCTTTCAATTAGGAAAAGGTTAAGTAAAATGCATTGTTAATTGTTCTGTCCAACCTAAGAATTGGTTATCTTTCAAAATGAAAAAAACGTTAATTTAAAACATAAGTTTAAGAAAAGACATCTCCAAAATCTGACTCATGGGAAGAATATGTAGGACATAATTATCTTGTATATATTGAGATTGTATTGTGTTATGAAGATTATATAAATACATTTAGAAGAAAATCAACATGAAGTATCTTGAAATTATAAAAATTACTTCCTACGCATTAACATGCATGAATTTTATTGCACTTTCACATTTGGAAACATGTTACTTTATATATGGAAACTATGAGCTAATACACTTAGCATAATAATTCATTAGTTACTTTCTACAAATATGAGCTGAGTTCATACTGTGAAGCAACCTCTCATGGTAACCTCACAGATGTTTTGTGAACCCCAAATAAGGAACCTTTTAAACTGGAAAAATAAAACCGGCACTGTTATATTCGATGGTGTAACAATAGCAGAGAACTTTAGAAATGGCAAGTGATGTAATTTGGCAAGTTGGTCACTTGGGATGCATGCTTGAAATCATTATAGAGAGGAGTGAAATGGGAAGCATTGATAGAATGGAAAGAAAGGAAGATTTTACATGCTAAGAGATCATTTCAAGAAGCTTAGATCTGAAAGATGGGAACATGGGAACTGAAGAAATGGTTCAGCAGTTAAGAACACTGGCTAGTCTTGCAGAAGACACTAATTCGAATTCCAGCACCCTCATGGTGGCTAACAAACCATCTTTAACTCTAGTTTCAGGGGATCCAATGTCCTCCTCTGTCCTCCATTGGCACTGCTTGGCATAGGTACACTTACATCCATGCAGGCAATACACTCCTACACATAAAATAAAAATGAACACATAAATTAAAAAATGGGAGAGCAAAGAGACATGAAGGGTATGTGAGTGTTTAACTTAGTTTTATATAAATGTTTTTCAAGTTATAAGTTTATAGTTTTCTTTTTTTATTTTTAAAATTTTAATTTATTTATATTTTATATTTATTTATATTTTTCCTGCATGTACATAAGTGTGCTACATGTGTTCAATGCCCACAGAGGCCACAGGAGAAAATGGATCCCCTGGAACTGGAGTTAAGGATGGTTGTTAGCCAGCATTTGAGCACTGGGAGCCAAACTCAGGTCCTCTGCAAGAGCAGATCCTGCTCTTACCCCCTGAGACCTCTCTCCAGTCACAGATTTATACCTTTTCTGAATCAAAACTAGAAATATCAAAATGAGTTGAAGTAATCTTCTTTTTGTAATTTTTGGATTTAAATATCAAAGTTTATTAAGATAAAATGTAACCTATAATAAAAATACTACATTACTCACTGATTACAGTCTTAAGTATATCACCAAAAACATCCAACATTTTAATCCAACAATGAAACTACACTTTTGGTACAACAAATGAGAAATTAAATGAATAATGCTGATTTACTGACAGAAATATTTTATACTTTTCCACCTATATTCACTGTTTTTTTAGGAATGAGTTTCCAAAAGCAAAACTTTGAAATTTGTTTAAGACATAATTTTCAAGTTTATTTAGCATAATGAGCATTTGAAATAATAAATTTATTTCACAAAAATCAGCTCACACCTGTTATGGTAGATGCACTTAGTTGACTTTTCAAATACCATACTTCAGCTCTTTTCTGTATCCAATTCTATAGTTGCTTCCTATTATGTATTTTCAGGTAAAGCTGTTCACAAAGTCAAAGAATAAATTATTAGAAGTTGCAAAATACCAAGACAGGTAGGGAAAGGAGGAGAATAGGCACCCATACAGAATCTCGGGATTTAAACTTTCTAGAGCTCCCTTGAAGTGGTCAGCCTGGCACAGAAGCTCCATACCTTGGAAGTTAGTCTGACACAAACATGGAGGAAAGAAACTCATTTCTTTTGCTGGTTCAGAGTGGCCATTTCTTGGCAGAAATACTTCCCTTACTGTTAATATGGAATGCAGGATTTATAAAAGATATTTGATATAATTCTAACTGTGGTAATTGCTAATGCAAATCAATTTTACTAGCAAATGAAAAACCTGATATTAGGAGAATTCTGTGAATGTGTAACAACATCTTCAGCTGACCACACATGCATATTAACAGTTATATACTTAATTTTGGCCTGTGAATTAATTTACTAATATATAAGATGGCCAGGCAGCCTGTAGAAACTCTTAGTAAGTTTAAAAGGAGTATTTTGGTGAGAATTTGGAGGGTGGAAGTTATTTAAGTCAAGTGGTACTGCTTTTACACAAGTATATATGACAGATTAACAAGAACACTAATATATTACAGGCGACTGCTTTTAAACTTAAAATAATAGAACTCTCCAAATTCACATTGTAGAATACTATGCAGGAGTAAAAGGAATCTATGACAACTTATAGACACTTATTTTGCATTTGACCAGTTGTGGAACTCTGTAATAGTCTCCATCTGTTGCAGAAAAGAAACTTCTTTGATGAGTGGCGACAGGTGTACCTGTGTGTAAATATAAGAATATGTTCAGCTTACAGTAAAAAATTATGTTGGTTTAGGAAAGTGACAGATACAGGGTTTTTTTTTTTTTTTTTTTCTCTAGGGCCTATGATCTCTCCAGCCAAGTACATTTGGCTGTTTATAGTACCATGTGGGAATGGAACTTTGTGTGTGGCTTGAAGCGAGAAATTGTAAGACCTGTCTCAGGATGATCTTCAGTTATCTGATATCTCTGTGGGCTTCCAGAGTTATTTGTAGCCGGAAGATTCGGGATATTACAATGATTCTTGCTTCCCCCTATCTCTGCAAAGTTCCAGGTCTGTTCCCTTGAGGCATTGAGCAGAATGTCACACCTCTAGTTACCTCTTGCACAAACCAGAGCTCTGCAGCTCCCCCATTAGAACCAAGTTGGCTCACTCCTCCCTTCCACCTGTTCCCCACTTCCTTGCCCAAAGCACAGTAGTCTTGAATATATAGACCTAACTGACAGTAAATAAATGGAGTTCCTATCTTCTTCCAGTTCTCCACGCGTGTGAGTGAGTCTGCTTATTTGTCCTTCAGGTGATCTCCGGCGGTATTCCATTCCCCCTTCTTGCAGGAGCATAGCCGAGACTGCCGGCCTGCGGGCAAGAGCTGAGCCAAGGAAGGGAAGGACAGCATGCAGTCACACTTGACTCAAAGACACCCCACCGGACAGTACCACACGTAAGTTCCCTCCCATTGAGCTAGTATGAATTCCAATTAGACAGCTGTTTATTACCACCAAGAAAAAACCCCACCCCTGCTGTACCAATAGAGATAGTTTGCTGTGCAGCTCACTGTTGTGGTTATTAGGTTTTATAGCTGAGTTGGAGCACTGATTGGGTTTTCCCCCTTAGCAGTTGCACAGGGTCTTCTGAAAAAAATGAGAGGTGGTCTTCAGGAAGCAGCTTCCATGTTAGTTCCAGCTCCAAATCGCCAAGTCCCCGAGACGGATGTATGTCTTGGCTTCAGAAATAGGGTTTTGCCNTTCCTTCATGGTATTTGACAAATGTGAGGGATTTGGTATATGCTGAACTTATTTTTCGTTGCCAGGATTATGTTTTATGGTCCGCACCTCATTGAGATTGAACCACATCATTTTTAATCAAAGCTTCTCATAGGCATTTTGATTATGCCCCACTGGCCATTTTAGAATCCAGATATCAATTTTTGCCTGAATTATATTTACTCTTCACTGCTCAGTTCTTTCTCATTCTTATCTATAATGAGAAGCTTCTTCAAATTCCCCATAAGGCAGAACAAAGAAGAATCTGCTGAGCACCAAGGGCAAGCAAGCTCTTGTGCTAGTGCTGGGATGAAGAATATACTGAAAGCACTTCAGATCAGTTGGAGTCAGATGCACAGTTGTAGAAAACCCTATTTGAAAATGTCCCCATCACGCCGGGCGTGGTGGCACATGCTTTTAACCTAGCACTGGGAGGCAGAGGCCAGCGGATCTTTGTGAGTTCAAGGCCAGCCGGTCTAACAGGAGAGTTCCAGGACAGCTGGGGTTACAAGGAGACCCTGTCTCTAAAAAGAAAAAAAAAAAAAGAAAATACCCCATCATCTACCCAAGACACCCCCCCTCCCCCCGCCCCCACACACACTTCCTAATAGTTCAGACGTTGATACAAATTGCCTCTCTTCTCCATGCAGTGCAGTGGTGGTTGTCGTCCATGTTTTATTTTATCACCAAGCATATGCAATCCTCCTGGTTATTGGAATCCTGGCACCATGGATTTAGGAAGATGGCCACAGTCCTTTGGTTAGGGGAAGGGTTGCCTCCTCCAGGTCTTAGTAACAGAGCTCCTCCTCCAGGTGGCTGGAGGCTGAAAACTTCCCATCCCAAAGGTAACCAAATCAGCCTTAGAGGGAAGCCAGCAAGGGGCCCAACATAACAAAAGGACAGAAAGAATGATAAGTCCCTGATGACATCACTAAGCTAGGGAAGGAACAACCTATGACACTGCTTCTTCTTAACTTCCAGTTATGGGACATTAAATAATGTCATTTAAAAACACATTTTGTGCTGGAGTTTCTGTTAGCCATAGTGGAAAGAATCCTTACTGATAACAGTTACTAATTAAACAAGAGCACTCTGATAATTACTAGTTTTTACCTGCTTTTGTTTACTTTTGTTTACTTCTGCTTTTTTATTTTTATATTTTTCTGGAGTACACTTATTTTTAGTGCTAAGGAAAATTTTAATTTTCTTTCCTAACATAAACAGTCTTGTTTTAGTAACAGACATATTTCTGCAAATCCACTGTCATTTCTCTTCCTTTTTTCCTTTGCTATATGGTTTATAGTTAAATTGAAACGTTTCCATACATACATACATGAGAAAATGTAAAAGATCAGCTTTTTATGTCAATGTAATTTGATATAATTTTATGCTTGAAAATGGAAATTTTCAAATATTATGCAATGTAGACATGATTTTTAATAGTGTTTAGTGGGAATTTTTATTTGACTGTATATGGAGGTGATTGTTGTTTGGGTTGATATTATCTAAAGGTCAGTAAGTAGCATGATATTCCATGATTTAAAATTTCCTATAACTCTCAATATTCTTTTTAAAATATTTTATTTATTTTTATTTTATGTATATGAGTGCTTGCCTGCATGTATGTAAGGTACTGTTCATGCAATGCCTACAGAGATAAGAAGAAGGTGTAAGATCCCCTGGAACTGGAGTTATAGTTGGTTGTTAGCCACTATGTGGTGCTGGGAACTGAACCCAGGTCCTCTATGAAAGCAGCCACTACTCTTAACCATTAAGCCATCTCTAGCCCCAGAACTCCCCATATTTGTTGATTTTTAAGTTTTACTTTAAAAATATTAAATAGAAAACTATGATAAAGTCAACTTGATAAGTCACCACTAGGTTATGATAGAGCAAATACTATTTCCATTTTTGAAAATAAAATTCAAATTATGCAACTGACAATCTATGCTTAGAGCAAAATGAAGCTTTCAGATGCATAGAAACAAATGTGACTTTTCATAACGTTGTGTTTCTATCCAAGTGCTCACCCTGTCACTTCTCTAGAAGTAACTTGCATTTATCAGGGAAGACAGGTGGGCCAATAGAAAGGCAGAACTGGATTACATGGTAGTTAGATAGAAGACAGATTAACTAATAATAAACTTGG
This sequence comes from Rhizomys pruinosus, assembly GCA_009823505.1. Classification (NCBI taxonomy): domain Eukaryota; kingdom Metazoa; phylum Chordata; class Mammalia; order Rodentia; family Spalacidae; genus Rhizomys; species Rhizomys pruinosus. The sequence goes on from VZQC01004776.1 coordinate 651,344, forward strand.
AATTTAACTGAATAACTTCAAATCTTATTTTTTGCTCTGGAGACAAATGGTAAAGAGATTGTTTCAATATACTGAAAGGTCATCTATCAGGAAAATGAAAAATGTAAATAACAGATTCATGAGATGAGGGAAATCTTTGTATTTCTTTGTGTGTGTGTTTCTCTACATTTTATTATTTATTTGTACATTTTTATTGAGTTTTTGTGTATTACAACAGAACATCCAGTCTTAATCAGTATATACCTCCTTCCCTTCTGTCGCCCCTTATAGCCCCCTCCCACCGTATTTCTTATAATAGCAAAATGAACAGTAAAATTTGAGCTTCTTAGTTGGGGTAATAATACTAATTACAAGTAAACAGCATAAAAACTTTTGTATTTTTTATTTTTTGTATCTGAGAATGGGCACTCGTTTCAAGTCGGGAAGTCAAGGCCATGGCTGGTCTTTCATGTTTGTTGTGCTGTGTGCAATGTTTAGCCCAGGGAACAGAGCACAGTGAATGCTACATATTTGGTTATGTGTAGAAACCCATGTAGCATATGTGCATCGTTTATGTATGTGTAGAACCCATGTAGCATATGTGCATCGTTTATGTATGTGTAGAAGCCCATGTAGCATATGTGCATCGTTTATGTATGCTGACCCCACGTCTTTTTCTGTTTATATCTGTTCCAGATTATATTCAAAACATGACTATTTTGCCCGGTATATGTCCTTATGTTGACCATCAGTTGGTCAAAAGAACAAAGCACAGCAATGAAATATGGTCACAACGACCACTAACAACACAATGTTTTAGCCCAGATTAAGAGTCTTCCAATATTTTTAAATACTTAGTGGTCCTTGTAATCCTTTTTATTGAATTCAAAAACTACTTTTTATACATGGAAAACTTTTAAATTAACTTGATTTTATTATAGAATAATTTGTATGCTTCCTTATACTAGATGTGAGTTTTCTGCCTAGCTGCCAATTAATCTCAGAATATTTCTGCTGATCTACATATTCGCATAATAGGTTCACAATTGTAGCCCAGTTTTCCTTGAAGGTAAGCCCCAAATCCAAGACTTGAATTTAAATGAGTGGGATTGATGATTTTGTTTTAGTGCCTGACAATGATTTAGTTTAAATAGTCTTTTAAAAAGAGCTGTTGGTTTTCGAACTGTAATCCAAATGTTTTGACCTGGCTATCACTGCAGAAACATACTAAATGGAAGGAAAATTTAGTCCTCAATTTTCTGATTCATTTGCTAGTCAAACTATATTATTAAAGCCACTACATACTCAGGAAAATTATTAGCAAATTCTTTCCAGCACATTTCTGAGTCCTAGGATGTTGATACTTACAAATCTAAACGGAATTCCTGTAGATGTCCTCAGAGTGAAATTCAGAGCCCATGCAGTGTTCATGTTACCACAATTAATGGGGAGGCAAGCCTTCATATACTCCCTAAAGTATTTATTGCAAGCATCCCAGGTAAATTTATTTCAGCTATTCCCTCTTTATATCTCACCCTACCAACACAGTTAAAGATATAATATTTATTTTATTGCTGGTTCTGGAATTATATTTAATGTTTATTTGAACTCTATTCTTAATAAATGATTCCTTTAACTTTTGTCATAATCTACATTTCTTAATATTCTTTTCATTGTAAAATTGCATATTTGACGTTAGGAAACAGCATCTTTTTATTTTATTATTTTGTCTTAGAAATGAATTCATCTAAGGCTCAATTTGTCTAATGTAAACACGATAATTTTGGGAATAGCAGCAAGAGGGACTATTCTCCACAGAGAAGAATCTGATTTAGATTATTCCAGGGGGAAAATAAGGGTCAATTGGCAACATGGTAAATTCAAATTGAAAATTCTATGATGAAAATAGATGAAAAAAATAAAAGACATTTCTGGGTCATTGGACTAAAGTGACCTGGAAGGGGTAGGGGGATGAATATATAAAGAATGTGCCTGCAGAGAATAGAAAGTATAATTTTATGAACTGGAAATCTATAGGATTTTTATGTAAATTTGTTTTAGGAGAGATGGGTAAAGGGATAGAATGAGACAACCATAATTTTCCAGGGCATTATCAGGGAGTGAGGTGATAGATTGACTCAAATTGATTGTAAACAGTTCCAATAAGCCATAGGCTTGTACTCCCTAGCTGGTAGTGTTATGAACTGCTAGGAATAATAACAATAGAACATGGCTTCTTGAAATGGTTCTTAAAAAGAAAGATTGAAGAATATTGAATAAGACAGAAATTGAGATGAATTTGTGATTGTTAAGGTAGCATTGTTTTTAATGATGTGCAAAGAGCATGCTTCAGGGTGTGCAATGTGAGAGATTTCCACAGATGTGAAAGTGAGATTCATTTGGCAGTGAGGTGATGAGCACTCTTTCTGTACATAAATGTGCGCCTCTCATGTCCATCCTTGTCCCCACTGGATTGATGCCCATTTGCATAAAACTTGCACGTATCTTAAATATGAAGTTTTATTAATTCTGACAAATGTGGCTCCCAATTTACCTGAACTCTCATCAAAAGCAATATTCTTGTTATTTTAGAATATTTTTTCTGATTATTCCCCATTCATACTTTCTTTATTCAAATCAAGTACTCAAAATTCTATTCCTGTTTAAATGTTTTGTTTTCTTCTGAACTACATGTAAATGGGATTATAAAATACCTTGCATTGTGTCTTATTTTGTTCAGCAAGGTGTTATGGAGTCCGCACATGTATCTCATGTAACCTCAGTGCTTCATACATTCCTTTCAATATATTTATTGAGTTTTTGTTTTTTTAATTATATTCATTAATTATATTTAGACTTGCTCCCCTATCTGCACATAGCCCCAATGGGATTTTATGTATTGTGTCATATATGAATAGGTCTTTATAGTCATATTTGTATCCCCAGATTTTCCTTGATGTGTCCCCTCCATCCACGGGAGGCTGTTCAGCCTATCTACTGTCACTCCCTTAAAAAAGGGATCAGCTTCCAAAATTTCTCTGCTAAAGTTGGGCCTTCTTACCCATTTCCTCCAGTTCTATGCTGCGTTTCTGTCCGGTTCGAGTGTCCGTGGGTCTTGTGCACACTGTCACCATTGCTGTAAGTCCCTGTGAGCAAATACTCAGAAACCTGGAAAACCCCTTTTCCTTGTGGTCGTCTCTCATCTCTGGATTTTACATTCTTTCTATCACCTCTTCCACAAGGATCATTGAGTCTGGGTGGAAGAGGTTTAATATAAAAGTCATGTTCAGGGACACTCATTATACAATCTCTTATTCTTTTATATTTTGCCCAGTTTGTGGTTTTCTGTGTTAATCATCTTCTTTTCCATGAGGAAGCTTTGTTGATGAGACTTAAGAGATCCATTAATATTTTTCTGCCTCCTGTTCCACTATGTTCCATGAGCCTTAAGTATAGAGGTTCTATTTAGAGTTTCCATTGTAGATGTGTCACTTAAACCTGCCAATGATCTGGTTATATCACTTCTAAACAGATATCCAAAGGACTCTCCTACTGCAGAAATACTTGAGCAGCCATGTGTTTGTGTTCTTTTCGCAATAAAAAATGTAAAAAACTAACAATGGAATTCTACTCAGTGGAAAGAAAAATGAAATCATGAAATTTGTAGGTCAAATGGGTGGAACTTGAAACTTATTATACTAGCTGAAGTAATAGATCAAGAAAAACAAGTGACATATATTCTCTCTCATTTGTGGATCTCACCTAAAATCCTTTTAATATTTTGATTGAATTTATCTTAATCCTCTTTATATCCCCTTTCTCATTGCATCCTGTCATAGCCCCCACCACTGGATTTCATGCATTCTGTCATTGATGATAAGGCCTATAGAGACAAGTTGGTGCCAAGTGCACTTTAGTGCAAGTGCATCCACTGAGATCTAAGTGAACCTATTGAAAGTGGGAAATTTTATGAAGTTCCACTATTCCCATCCCAGAGTATTAACTGCCAATAGTTCTCAGCTAAGATTAGGTTCTCTGCTGCCCATTTCCAGAGTTTTATGCTGGGATTTTCTGGCTTGGGTTTGCATGGGTCTTATACATTTTCGCACCTTTGGTGTAGCAAAGATGAGCGAGATCACAGGAGCCTGTAAGACTTCTTTTTCAATGTGGTCATGTACCTCCTGGTCTGGCTCTTACAATCTTTCTTCTCCATCTCTGCAATGGTAACTGAGCCCCTGGGGGATGATTTTTAATATAGGAGACCTGTCCAAGGACCACACTCTCCAGACTCTTATTCTCTATGTTTTGGCCATCTGTCCTTTTGTTTGTGTTCATGGAACTTTGTTGTGTGAGGATACTTCATTGTTGAAAGTTGAGAGATGCACTTATATTCTCTCCTCCCCTTTGCTCTATTATCTTCCATGAACCTTAGTCTGTAGACTTTCCATTGTGTCACCAAGGATTGGGCATTTCTCAAACAATCACTGTGTGTGACCATGTTGTGGAACTCTGTAAATATCCTTTTTGCAAGATAAGCTTTCTTGCAGGAATAACTGGCATACTTGTCTGGAAATATTATTATCCATATTTTACATTGTTTAGGGATGACATACTTGGGGTTTCTCTAAGGTCTGTGACCTCTTCTGCCATGTTTATTTGGCTTTGTTTACAGTGCCACACATGAGTTCCCTCCCATTGAGTGGGATGGTACTTAAAGTACAATCAAGTAGCTGTTGATTACCCTAAATAAAAGTGTCACGTTTGCCCAATAAATATTTTTGCTGGCCAGTCATTATTGTGATTATTATGCCTTAAATTTTGGGTTGAATCATTGATTGATGTTTTCACTTAGCAACTTGTATAATGTTCTCCAAAATTATGAGAGGCAGCCTTCAGGGAGGTGGCTTGCAAGTCAATTCCAGCTCCATGCCCCCAATCTGTATGTCTTGTCCTCAGTAGTAGAGACTTGCTTTCAAATTCCTGAAGGTAATCAAGAGTTGTGTATTTTGGGGGTCTCTTGGAATACTCTGGGCCAGCAACTTGAAGTGAGCTTTAACTGGCACTTTAACTGGGAAGGGAAGTGGGAAGGTTACATAAAGAATCATGGGGAAAATTGAAGAAGGACCTCAAGATACAGAGATAATAGGAGAATGGGAGTCAGAGAGAAAATAGGGGTACTTTAACTGGGAGGGAGTATTATACAGGGAGAAAGAATGGAGAGATAACTAATGCTTAGGTGGTGTGAACACCAAGAAAAGCATTAGTTCAAGAGCTTACGAAAAATCACTACAATAAATATATGAGTGTATATATATATAATATATAATATATATATATATATAATATATATAACTGAAAGCTGTATAATAAAAGGAACAGTGCCAGGCAAGAGAAACTTCTCTCGAGTTTTTCATCAGGGTGGCCCAAGAAAATCCCCAAATAAAAAAGCTAATGCTACAGCCCTTGATTTCCTCCCAGAACTGAAGAAGAATCATAAATTTGAATTCTGGGAGACACTCAAGGGCTGTGAAACTCTCTTGCACTGCCATGACCAACAAAATAAAGGGATATTTCTCAAGCATGGCACTCTGTTTTGTTGTTGTTGTTGTTGTTGTTGTATAGCCTTCAGCTATACACAGGCACTCATATATTTATTGTAAGTGTATTTTTCTGTAAGCTCTTGAACTAATGCATTTGTCTCTGGATGTTCACACCACCTAAGCATTAGTTATCTCTCCATTCTTTCTCCCTGTATAATACTCCCTCCCCAGTTAAAGTACCCCTATTTTCTCTCTGACTCCCATTCTCCTATTATCTCTGTATCTTGAGGTCCTTCTTCAATTTTCCCCATGATTCTTTATGTAACCTTCCCACTTCCCTTCCCAGTTAAAGTGCCAGTTAAAGCTCACTTCAAGTTGCTGGCCCAGAGTATTCCAAGAGACCCCCAAAATACACAACTCTTGATTACCTTCAGGAATTTGAAAGCAAGTCTCTACTACTGAGGACAAGACATACAGGATTGGGGCCAATGGAGCTGGAATTGACTTGCAAGCCACCTCCCTGAAGGCTGCCTCTCATAATTTTGGAGAACATTATATAAGTTGCTAAGTGAAAACATCAATCAATGATTCAACCCAAAATTTAAGGCATAATAATCACAATAATGACTGGCACAGCAAATTATATTGGGGCAACAGTGACACTTTTATGTCAAGGGTAATCAACAGCTACTTGATTGTACTTTAAGTACCATCCCACTCAATGGGAGGGAACTCATGTGTGGCACTGTAAACAAAGCCAAATATACATGGCCAGAGAGGTCACAGACCTTAGAGAAAACCCCAAGTATGTCATCCCTAAACAAATGTACTAAATATGGATAATAATATTTCCAGACAAGTATGCCAGTTATTCCTGCAAGAAGCTTATCTTGCAATATATGGTGATATTACAGAGTTCCACAACTGGTCACACACAGTGATTGTTTGAGAAATGCCCAATCCTTGGTGACACAATGGAAAGTCTACAGACTAAGGTTCATGGAAGATAATAGAGCAAAGGGGAGGAGAGAATATAAGTGCATCTCTCAACTTTCAACAATGAAGTATCCTCACACAACAAAGTTCCATGAACACAAACAAAAGGACAGATGGCCAAAACATAGAGAATAAGAGTCTGGAGAGTGTGGGTCCTTGAACAGGTCTCCTATATTAAATTTCATCCACCCAGGGCTCAGTTACCATTGCAGAGGATGGAGAAGAAAGATTGTAAGAGCCAGACCAGGAGGTACATGACCACATTGAAAAAGAGTCTTACAGGCTCCTGTGATCTCGCTCATCTTTGCTACACCAAAGGTGCGAAAATGTATAAGACCCATGCAAACCCAAGCAGACAAAATCCCAGCATAAAACTCTGGAAATGGGCAGCAGAAGAACCTAATCTTAGCTGAAGAACTATTGGCAGTTGATTACTACTGGGATGGGAATAGTGGAACTTCATAAAATTTCCCACTTTCAATAGGTTCACTTAGATCTCAGTGGATACACTTGCACTAAAGTGCATTTGGCACCAACTTGTCTCTATAGGCCTTATTATCAATGACAGAATGCATGAAATCCAGTGGTGGGGGCTATGACAGGATGCAATGAGAAAGGGGATATAAAGAGGATTAAGATAAATTCAATCAAAATATTAAAAGGATTTTAAGGTGAGATCCACAAATGAGAGAGAATATATGTCACTTGTTTTTCTTGATCTATTACTTCAGCTAGTATAATAAGTTTCAAGTTCCACCCATTGACCTACAAATTTCATGATTTCATTTTTCTTTACCACTGAGTAGAATTCCATTGTATAGTTTTATTACATTTTTATTATTGCGAAAAGAACAGCAACAAACATGGCTGCTCAAGTATTTCTGCAGTAGGAGAGTCCTTTGGATATCTGTTTAGAAGTGATATAACCAGATCATATGGCAGGTTTAAGTGACACATCTACAATGGAAACTCTAAATAGAACCTCTATACTTAAGGCTCATGGAACATAGTGGAACAGGAGGCAGAAAAATATTAATGGATCTCTTAAGTCTCATCAACAAAGCTTCCTCATGGAAAAGAAGATGATTAACACAGAAAACCATAACTGGGCAAAATATAAAGAATAAGAGATTGTATAATGAGTGTCCCTGAACATGACTTTTATATTAAACCTCTTCCACCCAGGACTCAATGATCCTTGTGGAAGAGGTGATAGAAAGAATGTAAAATCCAGAGATGAGAGACGACCACAAGGAAAAGGGGTTTTCCAGGTTTCTGAGTATTTGCTCACAGGGACTTACAGCAATGGTGACAGTGTGCACAAGACCCACGGACACTCGAACCGGACAGAAACGCAGCATAGAACTGGAGAAATGGGTAAGAAGGCCCAACTTTAGCAGAGAAATTTTGGAAGCTGATCCCTTTTTTAAGGGAGTGACAGTAGATAGGCTGAACAGCCTCCAGTGGATGGAGGGGACACATCAAGGAAAATCTGGGGATACAAATATGACTATAAAGACCTATTCATATATGACACAATACATAAAAATCCCATTGGGGCTATGTGCAGATAGGGGAGCAAGTCTAAATATAATTAAGATATATTCTATTAAATAAACAAAACTCAATAAATATATTGAAAGGAATGTATGAAGCACTGAGGTTACATGAGATACATGTGCGGACTCCATAACACCTTGCTGAACAAAATAAGACACAATGCAAGGTATTTTATAATCCCATTTACATGTAGTTCAGAAGAAAACAAAACATTTAAACAGGAATAGAATTTTGAGTACTTGATTTGAATAAAAGAAAGTATGAATGGGGAATAAATCAGAAAAATATTCTAAAATAACAAGAATATTGCTTTTGATGAGAGTTCAGGTAAATTGGGAGCCACATTTGTCAGAATTAATAAAACTTCATATTTAAGATACGTGCAAGTTTTATGCAAATGGGCATCAATCCAGTGGGGACAAGGATGGACATGAGAGGCGCACATTTATGTACAGAAAGAGTGCTCATCACCTCACTGCCAAATGAATCTCACTTTCACATCTGTGGAAATCTCTCACATTGCACACCCTGAAGCATGCTCTTTTCACATCATTAAAAACAATGCTACCTTAACAATCACAAATTCATCTCAATTTCTGTCTTATTCAATATTCTTCAATCTTTCTTTTTAAGAACCATTTCAAGAAGCCATGTTCTATTGTTATTATTCCTAGCAGTTCATAACACTACCAGCTAGGGAGTACAAGCCTATGGCTTATTGGAACTGTTTACAATCAATTTGAGTCAATCTATCACCTCACTCCCTGATAATGCCCTGGAAAATTATGGTTGTCTCATTCTATCCCTTTACCCATCTCTCCTAAAACAAATTTACATAAAAATCCTATAGATTTCCAGTTCATAAAATTATACTTTCTATTCTCTGCAGGCATATTCTTTATATATTCATCCCCCTACCCCTTCCAGGTCACTTTAGTCCAATGACCCAGAATATGTCTTTTATTTTATTTCATCTATTTTCATCATAGAATTTTCAATTTGAATTTACCATGTTGCCAATTGACCCTTATTTTCCCCCTGGAATAATCTAAATCAGATTCTTCTCTGTGGAGAATAGTCCCTCTTGCTGCTATTCCCAAAATTATCGTGTTTACATTAGACAAATTGAGCCTTAGATGAATTCATTTCTAAGACAAAATAATAAAATACTAAAAGATGCTGTTTCCTAACGTCAAATATGCAATTTTACCAATGAAAAGAATATTAAGAAATGTAGATTATGACAAAAGTTAAAGGAATCATTTATTAAGAATAGAGTTCAAATAAACATTAAATATAATTCCAGAACCAGCAATAAAATAAATATTATATCTTTAACTGTGTTGGTAGGGTGAGATATAAAGAGGGAATAGCTGAAATAAATTTACCTGGGATGCTTGCAATAAATACTTTAGGGAGTATATGAAGGCTTGCCTCCCCATTAATTGTGGTAACATGAACTCTGCATGGGCTCTGAATTTCACTCTGAGGACATCTACAGGAATTCCGTTTAGATTTGTAAGTATCAACATCCTAGGACTCAGAAATGTGCTGGAAAGAATTTGCTAATAATTTTCCTGAGTATGTAGTGGCTTTAATAATATAGTTTGACTAGCAAATGAATCAGAAAATTGAGGACTAAATTTTCCTTCCATTTAGTATGTTTCTGCAGTGATAGCCAGGTCAAAACATTTGGATTACAGTTCGAAAACCAACAGCTCTTTTTAAAAGACTATTTAAACTAAATCATTGTCAGGCACTAAAACAAAATCATCAATCCCACTCATTTAAATTCAAGTCTTGGATTTGGGGCTTACCTTCAAGGAAAACTGGGCTACAATTGTGAACCTATTATGCGAATATGTAGATCAGCAGAAATATTCTGAGATTAATTGGCAGCTAGGCAGAAAACTCACATCTAGTATAAGGAAGCATACAAATTATTCTATAATAAAATCAAGTTAATTTAAAAGTTTTCCATGTATAAAAAAGTAGTTTTTGAAATTCAATAAAATAGGATTACAAGGACCACTAAGTATTTAAAAATATTGGAAGACTCTTAATCTGGGCTAAAACATTGTGTTGTTAGTGGTCGTTGTGACCATATTTCATTGCTGTGCTTTGTTCTTTTGACCAACTGATGGTCAACATAAGGACATATACCGGGCAAAATAGTCATGTTTTGAATATAATCTGGAACAGATATAAACAGAAAAAGACGTGGGGTCAGCATACATAAACGATGCACATATGCTACATGGGCTTCTACACATACATAAACGATGCACATATGCTACATGGGTTTCTACACATACATAAACGATGCACATATGCTACATGGGTTTCTACACATAACCAAATATGTAGCATTCACTGTGCTCTGTTCCCTGGGCTAAACACTGCACACAGCACAACAAATATGAAAGACCAGCCATGGCCTTGACTTCCCGACTTGAAACGAGTGCCCATTCTCAGATACAAAAAATAAAAAATACAAAAGTTTTTATGCTGTTTACTTGTAATTAGTATTATTACCCCAACTAAGAAGCTCAAATTTTACTGTTCATTTTGCTATTATAAGAAATACGGTGGGAGGGGGCTATAAGGGGCGACAGAAGGGAAGGAGGTATATACTGATTAAGACTGAGATGTTCTGTTGTAAATACACAAAAACTCAATAAAAATGTACAAATAAATAATAAAATGTAGAGAACACACACACAAAGAAATACAAAGATTTCCCTCATCTCATGAATCTGTTATTTACATTTTTCATTTTCCTGATAGATGACCTTTCAGTATATTTAAACAATCTCTTTACCATTTGTCTCCAGAGCAAAAAATAAGATTTGAAGTTATTCAGTTAAATTCCAAGTTTATTATTAGTTAATCTGTCTTCTATCTAACTACCATGTAATCCAGTTCTGCCTTTCTATTGGCCCACCTGTCTTCCCTGATAAATGCAAGTTACTTCTAGAGAAGTGACAGGGTGAGCACTTGGATTGAAACACAACGTTATGAAAAGTCACATTTGTTTCTATGCATCTGAAAGCTTCATTTTGCTCTAAGCATAGATTGTCAGTTGCATAATTTGAATTTTATTTTCAAAAATGGCAATAGTATTTGCTCTATCATAACCTAGTGGTGACTTATCAAGTTGACTTTATCATAGTTTTCTATTTAATATTTTTAAAGTAAAACTTAAAAATCAAAAATATGGGGAGTTCTGGGGCTAGAGATGGCTAAGTGGTTAAGAGTAGTGGCTGCTTTCATAGAGGACCTGGGTTCAGTTCCCAGCACCCACATAGTGGCTAACAACCATCTATAACTCCAGTTCCAGGGGATCTTACACCTTCTTCTTATCTCTGTAGGCATTGCATGATACAGTACACTTACATACATGCAGGCAATGCACTCATATACATAAAATAAAAATAAATAAAATAATTTTAAAAAGAATATTGAGAGTTATAGGAAATTTTAAATCATGGAATATCATGCTACTTACTGACCTTTAGATAATATCAACCCAAACAACAATCACCTCCATATACAGTCAAATAAAAATTCCCACTAAACACTATTAAAAATCATGTCTACATTGCATAATATTTGAAAATTTCCATTTTCAAGCATAAAATTATATCAAATTACATTGACATAAAAAGCTGATCTTTTACATTTTCTCATGTATGTATGTATGAGAAACGTTTCAATTTAACTATAAACCATATAGCAAAAGGAAAAAAGGAAGAGAAATGACAGTGGATTTGCAGAAATATGTCTGTTACTAAAACAAGACTGTTTATGTTAGGAAAGAAAATTAAAATTTTCCTTAGCACTAAAAATAAGTGTACTCCAGAAAAATATAAAAATAAAAAAGCAGAAGTAAACAAAAGTAAACAAAAGCAGGTAAAAACTAGTAATTATCAGAGTGCTCTTGTTTAATTAGTAACTGTTATCAGTAAGGATTCTTTCCACTATGGCTAACAGAAACTCCAGCACAAAATGTGTTTTTAAAATGACATTATTTAAATGTCCCATAACTGGAAGTTAAGAAGAAGCAGTGTCATAGGTTGTTCCTTCCCTAGCTTAGTGATGTCATCAGGGACTTACATTCTTTCTGTCCTTTTGTTATGTTGGGCCCCTTGCTGGCTTCCCTCTAAGGCTGATTTGGTTACCTTTGGGATGGGAAGTTTTCAGCCTCCAGCCACCTGGAGGAGGAGCTCTGTTACTAAGACCTGGAGGAGGCAACCCTTCCCCTAACCAAAGGACTGTGGCCATCTTCCTAAATCCATGGTGCCAGGATTCCAATAACCAGGAGGATTGCATATGCTTGGTGATAAAATAAAACATGGACGACAACCACCACTGCACTGCATGGAGAAGAGAGGCAATTTGTATCAACGTCTGAACTATTAGGAAAGTGTGTGTGGGGGCGGGGGGAGGGGGGGTGTCTAGGGTAGATGATGGGGATATTTTCTTTTTTTTTTTTTTTTTTAGAGACAGGGTCTCCTTGTAACCCCAGCTGTCCTGGAACTCTCTCTGTAGACCAGGCTGGCCTTGAACTCACAAAGATCCGCCGGCCTCTGCCTCCCAAGTGCTAGGATTAAAAGCATGTGCCACCACGCCCGGCGTGATGGGGACATTTTCAAATAGGGTTTTCTACAACTGTGCATCTGACTCCAACTGATCTGAAGTGCTTTCAGTATATTCTTCATCCCAGCACTAGCACAAGAGCTTGCTTGCCCTTGGTGCTCAGCAGATTCTTCTTTGTTCTGCCTTATGGGGAATTTGAAGAAGCTTCTCATTATAGATAAGAAATGAGAAAGAACTGAGCAGTGAAGAGTAAATATTAAAATTCAGGCAAAAATTGACTTATCTTGGATTCTAAAATGGCCATGTTGGGCATAATCAAAATGCCTATGAGAAGCTTTGATTAAAAATGATGTGGTTCAATCTCAATGAGGTGCGGACCATAAAACATAATCCTGGCAACGAAAAATAAGTTCAGCATATACCAAATCCCTCACATTTGTCAAATACCATGAAGGAATCGAAACATAGAAACACATCTTAGTTTTCAGACATAGCCTTTCTTCGCCATAATAAACTTCTGCCCTCCTTCGTGCCTCAAAAATTATTTCACTGTTCCCTAGTCACAAAAAAGATTTAACCCTAGGTAATAAAAAATGGCAAGTCCAAAGTAGGTACTATCAGATAGATTAGGTACACATTAAGCATGATGTCACTAGTAGAAATTATATATTTAGCATAGAAGTATACTTGTGACAATGGTTTCTTTCTCTTTCAGTTTTTTTTTTTTTTTTTTTTTTTTTTGTGTTGAGTGTACTGTCTGCATGTAGGTTGGTGCACCCGTGTTGTGCAATCTCTTTCAGTTTTTAATGACATCAGTCAATAGTGGTGATGGTGGCAGGTGATAAAGCAGTGAGATAGTAGGATGGAAATCCAGATGGACAGACAGACAGACAGACAGACACACACACACACGGGTCTGGGACTGCAGCCAGATTAAAACCTTAAACTGCCCTGTGTCTCCTGATCTACTTCAATTTTGTTGAGTCTAACCTTAAGAAACATATACAAGGAAAAAAACTTCCCCAGACTGCTGTTTCTAAATATTATTCATAAGTGTAAATTATTTGAAATATAATAAACATGTAATATGTAGGTAGAGCTGAACTAAATCCTAGATCATTTATGAAAAACAATTTTGGCATTAAAAATATTACATACAACCACATTGAGGACATCTTATTAGAATAATAAAGATAAGCTAGGTTATTTCTTTCTTTACTTACTTCTTTTTTGGTTTTTTGATACAGGATCTTCCTGAAGTCCCAGATAGCCTGGAACTCATTTTGTAAACCAGGCTGGCCTCTAACTCACAGACAACATCCTAAATGTTGGGATTAAGGCATGTGTCACCATACCTGCCTCAAACTTTTAAATAATGATTGATAATCCATTAATTCCCAAATAAAAATTTAGTAAGCTACACATAGGACTTTTCTTAATCAATCTTTAGAAAATTTTAGAAATATTTTCAAACATACTATTTAATTTGTCTCTAGTCATATCGATTTCCAATTTGTGAAAATGTAGAGTAAAATGTATGCTTGCTATCACTGCTTTTCAAAATTATTTTTTAGCAATACCACTTAATGCTGGGTATAGTGGCCCATGCCTGTAGTAGTAGCACTTGGGAGATGGAAGCAGGAGAAATGCCACACATTCGAGGACAGAACTGGCTATGTAGTGAGTGCCAGACCAGCATGAGCTACAAAATGAGACTCTGTCTCTAGCAGCCAATATAATAAAAAAAATTGATTGCTATTTAATTCAACAATTGAAGGAGAATTAGTTCTAAAATTTGAAATGACTAACATAAAACTAATTTTATGTGATAGATTTCCATTTCAACACACTGAAAAGGAATCAAGATAATTGGAGAAGAAATGTAAGAGTATAGGTAGAAATATAAGCAACAAATTTATCAAAATATATCAATGATCATTCTATGAGGTACAAATGGTGAGAGGGATGGGTGCTGAAAAATTGCTAAAGGTAGTGAGCAATAGCATTTGAGACATGCTTAGGTTATTATGAAACCTCGATGATTCTTCTTAACATGTGCCTAAAAACCAATTTAACAAAAATGGGAATATATATTAGGTCATACAAAGGGAAGAGTCAACTATGTAAAGATATTATTTTTCCAGATTAACTTTTAAATTAAATGTTTTCTCAATCAAAATCTCAGTAGGAAACTGAAACATCATTCTAAAAGTTCATCTTTTAAATGTGTGCAAGATACTTTTTAAAATAAATATTAATTATGATAAATATTAAAATAATAGCAGGGAACTGTGCTACCATGTTAACAATGAATAGCAGGAGAATGAGTGACTCACATTTTTCCTAAAATGGGTTAAGATTTCTTACAGAAGACACATATTATTTCTATTTTAACTGAAACATTATTAACAGAGATATAAGGAAACAGTTGTATTTATTTTTTAAATAGAAGGTAAGATAGAGATTTGACAAATTATTAAAATGTGTTTATATTGAATAGTTAACATACAAGATTATAAAGAATGAAAGTAACTACCATATTTACAGAAGTTAATTTGTCACTTACTTTTATATAAATAAAAAACTTCCAATCACACACAATGAAAACAGTCATTTTTTTTTATTTTTATATAGAGGCAATTTCCCCATTAGGACAGATTCCAAGTTTATAAGACATGATATCAGAATATATCCTCACAATGAACAGTTAACATTCTCTTTGAAAGTGAAGCTTCACATAAACAGGATTCAGAATACATTTTCACATCTTTCTTGAACTCTATAAGCATTACATGCCTGGACAATTTGTATAAATCAAAATAAATCAAGAAATGAATTCAGACTGATGTCATATATAATGAGAAAGCCTCCTCCTAACATTTACATCCTCCTCCAGCTTTCCATTATAATTGAGTCATCAAGTATATCTGTTCACTAAACATTTTTGTTAACTCATTTTGTTTTGTGACCAAGGATTTCAAAATAAGTGGTTGTATTATTCAAGAGAAAATGGTTATCTTTTCAGTCATATTTACCACATAAATCACTAACATTATAGTAACAAATGAACAAAAAGAGAAATTTTATTATTAAAAAGAAGAAATAAGATGTTATTGTTTTAAGGGGAGAAACCTAGCAACACATAGTTGTAAATGCAGCTTTTAAAGATGTATTGGATTACTAGAATAAACTCAAGCCTATAAAGCTATAATCTGAAACAACAGGATATAAATAATTGGCCAGGGATACTGAACTATTCACTTAATTAAGGCTAATCTATTTGTTTTGTCCTAATTATATCTAATGTCTGACTTCAAGGTCTGATTAGGTTCCCTTGACAAGATATTTGATTCCTTTCATATTCCAAAGGGCATCATGTGTTTCCAAAACTAACGTAGAACAATGTCAATATCAACAATCAATAGAATCTATCACAGGCAAGCAAGCCAGAAGAATTAAGACTAAAGATGCTGCCCAGAGTATTTAAGGAGGCAGCAAGCTGGATTACCTCTGGAGCTCAATAATCCATGGCTTTAATCCTAGAGTCCCAGGAGACAAGAATACATCCCAGGCAGTTGCAGTGGAGTCCTTGGAAAATGAGCCATAGCAGGAGGTGTGTCAAGCAGGTGACCCAAATATCTGTATCCCTGGGCCTAAAACTGCAAAATAGGCAGGAAGCTGGAGCTGAGGCAGGGAGTCATTCCTGCTTCTGTCATACTGTTGGGGATTGTAGGTTGATCGCTTACTGAAAATCCTTTCACTTTTCTCCATGTTTGCATTAGTGAACAAACTGAAATAGGTGGCTTGACCCTGTGTCAGTCACCAACCATGAGACTGAGCAATTGTGAACAGAGCATTTGTTCAGATTATGAGTCAGAACTGTCAAAGATTGAGTTGAATCCTGAAGGGAGATAAATTATGTAAATCTATGCACTCAGTAATTAATTTCCTCCCAGAACAAGACAGCAACATTCCTACTCACAGGAAATCTAAGACAGCCTAATATAAATAAACATTAAAATAAAATCATTGTAATTGTGATGGCAGAAAATCCCCATTGTTGGTAAATGCCCAGTCCTGGTGAATCTTTCCAGAGGTTATTGATAAATGGTGTAAAATGTGTGACTAGGAAATTAACAATGCCTGTTTCCAGTAAATGGTGACTACACCTGTGTTAAGAGATGAAGTGGGAGGAAGGGACACATCTGGCATGATACAGTGCATGGTTAGATCTAACCCATGATTAGATCTCAGATTTTGATCTGAGGATCTGAGGATCTGTCTGTGGATAGACTTCATTCTAAAGAGGAAAATAAAGCAAGGTATAAGAGGACAGGTACAATGACCTTGGATACTTTCATACCTGAAGACTTTTAACATTTTCTTAAGATTGCTGAGAAGCTTCTCTGACCTAGGACCCAGATTCAGATGATTGCATCCAGCTCTGGAGAGCCAGTATGGAGACCCCAGGTGGGATAGGGCTTCTGCGGATTCTACTCTTCCAGGGAGTGCATGATGCTAACCTCTGCTCAGTGGTGAGAGACCCAAATGAACAGCTATCCCAAACTCCCTACTCCCTACCTAAGGAACACCTGAAGCCCCTCCAAGGACTCCACACTAGGCTTCTCAGCCCTGGAACCCAAATTCTCCAGCCCTGGAGAGTTAGTAGGCAGAGCCCACTTGGGGCAGATTCTGTGTGCTCCACTCTGCCAGTGAGCACATGAGCTTGAGCTTGACCTGTCCTCAGTGGTGAGACCCTCCAACTGTGCCACGCCATTCCAACATCCTACACCCGAGATTTGGAACACTTGAAGCTTCCGTGGCTCCAGGTTATGCTTCTCTGCCCTTGGACCCAGATCCAAACATCTCCAACCCACACTAAGAGAAGGCAGCTGGACTCCATGTGGTACAGGGCTCCATGTATTCAAGCCTGCCTGATTGACACCTGTCTTGGGCCTCTGGAGCTGACTAGCTGAGCTGAATCAGAAGTGAGAACCTGAAACCTATACCAACCAGCCTTTTGTAACTAATAGCATGGAGGCAACTGAAGAATACAATCAAAGCCAGTCTTCAATTCAACAAAGAAAACTTGAGTTTCATATGTGAATCAGAAACAAAAGAAATCCAAAGGCCAAAATCATAAAAAAAAACAATAAAATGAAAAGCCCAAATAATATAGCTCTGCTAAATGCTACTAGTCTTGTAAAAGAGTACTACTATGAGCCCTCCCTAGATGTAACTCAGGACACAGAATTTAAAGGAATTATCACAAACATGATCAAAGAATTAAAATAATTTAAAGAGCACACAAACAAATGAACCAAAGAACTAGAAGACAGAAGTAGTCTAAAAGAAGATAGGGAAAAACTTCTGACTGAACTCACAAATGAGATAGAAATACTGAAGAAAACTAGGGCTGAAATGAAAACAGAAGTGGAACACTCAATAAGCCATCTGCAAGGGTTCGGAGAAAGCCTCAGTAACTGAATGAAGTAGAAAATAGAACATCAAGACTGGAAGATACAGTGGAAGAGTTAGACTAATGAAGCAACGATTATGAAAAAATTAAAAAAAACCCACAGGAGCAGAATATTCAGGAAATGTGGGACACGTGAAAAGATCAAACCTGTTTGAATCATAGACATAGAGGAAGGAGAAAAACATCAAGATAATGGTATTGACCAGATCTTCAATAGGATTGTAGAGGAAAATTTCCCCAAGTTCAGTAAAGTCATACCCAGAAACATATAAGAAACAATTAGAGGGGCTGGAGAGATGGCTTATTGCTTAATAGCACCAACTGCTCTTGCAGAGGAACTGGGTTCGATTCCCAGCACCCACATTGTGGCTAAGAAACCTCTTTAAGCCAGGTGTGGTGGTGGAAATCTTTAATCCTAGCACTCAGGAGGCAGAGGCAGGCAGACCTCTGTGAGTTCAAGGCCAGCCTGGTCTATATAGTGAGTTCCAAGCCAGCTGGGGCTACAGGGAGATCCTGTCTCAAAAAAGACCAAAAATTAAAAAAAAAAAAATTAGAACACCAAATAGAAAAGAAAAGAAATTCCCCATTCCATATCATAGTAAAAACACTAGATTCTTAAAACAAAGAATACTGAAAGCTGTAAGAGTAAACAAGTCACATATAAAGGAAAAAACATCAGAATTACAGGTGACTTTTCAATGCAAACTATGAAAGCCAGAAGAGCTTGGACCAAAGTATTCCCAATTCTAAATGGCTACAAATGTGAACCAAGAATACTTTACCTAGTAAAAATGTCTGTTTAGAGTTGAAGGAGAAATAAAAATCTTCCATGACATAAATAGACTGAAAGAATTCATGTCCAGAAAAGCAGCCCTTCAGAGAATACTTGAAACAACACAAAGAATAGAAGAAAGGAACAACTATAACCAAGTGACAACAGAAAGTAGTTAATGAAGGTATAACTATGGAAATACTAACCTAGACCAAGAATGTGAGCAGAAACTAAAATGATGGAAAGCAATATACATCTCTCAATAACTGCAAATAGCAATGGACTGAACTCCCCAATCAAGAGACATAGTTTAGTGGAATGGATTAAGAAACAAAAATCCATCTTTTTTTTTTTATTGATGCTTTGTGTATTTCATACATCATTTTCCAATTCAGTTCAGGCATATATCCCCTTCCATTCCCCCCACCCCACCCTACCCATCCCAGATCATGCATTCTGCCGTAACTTTTCTGCATCTTTCTCTGTTTTTTTGTTTTGTTTTCATTTTTTTTAACAATAGGTGATAATCTGTGAGTACAAGCATCCTTCATGTAAAACCAATTTGCGAGCAGGTGTGCCCAAACCCACACAGCTCATGGGTCCCACCATCCAGCAGCGGGTGGGAGGGGGGCTTGGATGTTCAAACAAGTTGATCAAATGAATGTCCAGCCTATATTGTTGTAGTTTCACCGTTCACCCCAATTGTAGCCCTTACATTCTACCATGGCCCCTCTTCCGCAGATTGTTCCCTAGGCTTAGAAAAGGGGCACAGGTGGATGAGAAGCAAAACAGTCTACTTTGTCTGGAGCTGTTGTCTTGGTCTCTAGTCAATTCTGGTTGTTTTCTTTCATGGGCTCCCAGCTTGTCCAGGCATAACCTTTCGATCCTACTAATGAAGCACATGCAATTAGATATATAGGTACTTAAACAGTATAATATATAGCCTTTCCATCCTACTAATGAAGCATACGCAATTAGATATATAAGTATTTAAACAGTACTAATTGTTATGGTAGGTTACTTTGGTATAGACACAGATGTTTGGATGGTATGTTGATCCATGAATTACATTTTCTTCTGTTAAGTATGACAGGGTCTTCGTGTGGCTTATAACATCTCCTAACCATTAGAGGATGTAAGCTTGTGGCATCAGCCGTGGGTTATTCCTCCAAGGAGAGAGCTAATAGCCAATTAGATTTGGGATATACAGACATATAGCTGCCACTGCTGCACAATATTTCCAGGCAGATGAGGTGCTGACGGAGGAGTCTTGCTTGACTCAAGGAGACCTATATTTGCTTTATTGGTTTAGTGGCCTTTGGTAACACTTTCTGGCATTCCAGAGACCATCCGTATGCTTGCAAGTGCTGTCTCCATACATCTTTCCCATGTTTATATCAGGTCTTCAACAGCAGGGCCTTATTGCCTCTCTTCCTGCAGATATCCCAGTTTGGAGGCAAGGAGCCTTTACCTTTTGTTGGGGCTTGGATCCCCTGGCCAACATCTCTTTGGTAGAATAATCCATTGTTGATGTCAGAGCTCCTGTATTAATATATTTTGCTTAAGTGCATAGCCTAAGGAGAATTTAGCATTATATTTGATTCTGAATAGAGAATAATCCTTTTCACAGTTTCTATGTCCATTAGTCAATTAAAGAAGGCAGTTTTACCGATTGTACAAGAGAATACCTCTATAACAGCTGGCTCCAATCTACAGCTGGAGAACGAACTCATCATCATCATATTTCTCCTTATTCTATGGGGGGAGTTAAGAAAGTCTCTTGTATTAAAACCTTTGCAGCACCTAGAAGGTAAGCTTTGTTAGGATTCATTAAAAATAGTTGTTACTAGTAGGATCCAGAGAGGGGCCTGATGTCTGCAGCAATCTGAAGCATTTCTTCCCTTCAATGCCCAGAGGAGCCAATCCTTCTGCTGGCACTTTCTGGTACATCCTACTCACTGCAAAGCTGAATTTTCTTTCTCAGCCATTAATTTGGTGATACTCTGGCCTGTTGGAACATACAAATCCTTTCCCATAGTTAGTTTTAAGATTTGGATTGCAAGGTTTTTTGACAAAAAGTTTTCGTATCTATCTATATCCCCCTTTTTTATTTTAGGTTTTTATTTTTGACCCATGAATCTCAAAAAAGCAGTTGTATTATATATACCTATAGGGCTGTGGGGATAGTGCAGCCGTTAAAGGCTGAGGCTAAGAACCGCAAAAAAATCCATCTTTTTGTTGTCTGCAAGAAACCCACCTCACCTACAAGGACAGGCACTATCTTAAGGTGAAAGGGTGGAAAATAATATTCCAAACAAATGACACTAAGAAGCAAGCAGGAGTTGCTACTCTTTTTTTTTTTTTTTTTTTTATGTCTCACTGCATTTTTTCACATATAACAAAATTATGACATTTGAGAATAAACTATAGGTGAATTCCAATACATATTTAGGAGTTCACGATTTGACAGTAGTGTTGTATGCAGGTAAAGAAACAAGAAAAATATTACTTTACATTGCTACATTACATAGTACATTGATGAGTCACATCAGGTATTGCATTTACAAAAGAGGAAAAAAGAAAAAGAAAAGAATTATTCAGTTTGCCCCACAAGTAGGGATTTGGTGCTAGGATCCACAAATGAAAGACACCATACGTCCTTTTGTTCTGGGACTGTGTTACTTCACTTAGCATAAGGGTTTCTAATTCCATTCATTTACCTGAAAAGTTCATGATGTCTTTATTGATTTATTTTAATTTATTATTGTTATTAAACTATTTCCATACATCATTCATCATTTCTCAATCAAATTTAGGGCCACTTCCCTTTCCATGTTCCCCACCCCACCTGAGTCCCTGCACTCTGCCATACATGTCTTGCATCTTTTTCTGAGTCTTTCCAGAGGATTTTTTTCCAAAGCAGAGGCTTATTGTTTTGGGGAGAACTTCACTATTTCAGTCTTTTCTTCCCTGATCCTTTGTTGTTGTTTTTCCCTCCAATTTTTATTATACACACACATACACACACACACATGCACACATATCACCTGAGTTGGAGGATTTTCTTTCTTTCTTTCTTTCTTTCTTTCTTTCTTTCTTTCTTTCTTTCTTTCTTTCTTTCTTTCTTCTTTTTTTTTGCTAAAAGATGCCATGTTTTCCCCAAGAAAGTGCTTGAAGTTTCCTCCTTGGCAAACCCAAACAATCCTCCCCCCATGGTCACCCGAACGAGGCCCAGCAAGCATGTGTCCTGTCTTTTTCTTCCTGCACTGACCTCCATGACATACCCTTTGGAGTCCAACAATGGCAGTCTATACTCTGATGAGGCTGAAATCCCCCTAGCTACTCAGTCCACAAGCTGGTTATCCCAGTAGTCCCTATCTGGCACTGAAGTTTTGGAGGATTCTTGGAGAGACATGAGCCTTCAGTCCATATTGGAGGGTTAAAAAGCTGTGTCTCATGTCTTCGAAGAATAACAAAAGCAGTGGCAGCCACAGAGTAGATGCACTTTCCAGTAAGAATTGAAGATAGGCGAAACAACAGTGCTCTCTCTTTTTTTTCTTTCTGTCTATTTACTAAGATCTCACATTTTATATCTGAAGTATAATTTCTCAGGCCTTGCCGATTATTTATTTCTGGTTTGGGTGCTTAAGGCCACATAGTTAGCCCAGATTAACCAAGGTTTTTGTTTTCTCGAGGTCAGTTGAGGATCTGGTCCTCAGTGGTTACTAGGGGTTTGGGGGCTGAAGGGATGGTGTAGACGTTAAAGGAGTTGCTATTCTAGCATCAGACAAAATAGCATTCAAGATATAACTAATCAACTTATCAAAGGAAGAATTAACCAAGACTATATCAGAATCATGAATATATATATTCTATATATATATATATATATATATTCATGATTCTGATATATAGATTTTAAGGCACAGGTCCCAACTCACTAGTAGTAGGGGAACTCAGTAAATGCCTGGGTCCTTTAGACAGGTCACACTGGACAAAGAATAAACAGAGAAACATCTGAACTAAACAATGTGATACACCAAATGGACCTACCACACATCTACCAAATATTCCACCCAAGCACCAAAGAATATACTTTCTATTCAGCACTCCATGGAAATTTCTCCAAAACAACTACATACTGGCACAGAACAAAATAACAAAATTTTAAAAAGAAAAAAAATAATCCATGCATTCTATGAGACCCATAATGCAATAAAGTTTAATATCAATACCAGAAGAAGCCCTAGTAACTACATGAAATCAAGGATATTAAAAACACACTCCTGAATAATGAAGGTCAAAGGATTAATAAGAAAGAAACGAAACAAAACTTTCTCAAAGTTAAATAAAAAAGACAATATAGCACACACAAAAACCCTCTCGGGATAGTTTAAAAGCAGTCCTAAGAGAAATTTATTGTCTAAGAGCTTACATAAAAAAATAAAATAAAAGAAACACAAATAAGACAAATTACATAATAATATAACACAAAAAACAAAAAAAAAAAATGAATCCCAACCCAGCAGCAAGAAGAAATAACAAGATTAGGCAGAGATTAATGAAATAGAGAAAAATAATAAAACAATATAAATAGGGATGGAGAGATTGCCTAGCGGTTAAGGCATGAACTGCTCTTGAGAGACCTGGTTCGATTCCCAGCACCCATATGGTGGCTAAGAACCGTCTGTAACTCCAATTCAGGAGAACTCCAGTCCAGGGAGAATCCAAGACCCCTTCTTTCTGACCTCCGCGGCATTGCACGACACGGGTGCACAAACCTACATGCAGACAGTACATTCATACACATACAAAAATAAATAAATAAATAAATAAATAAATAAATAAATAAATAAATAAAACAATATAAAGAATAAATGAGGTCAAGAGCCAGTTCTTTGAAAGGATAAACAAGATAGACAGACCATTAGCCCAGTTAACCAAAAGAAAGAAAAAGCAATTACAAATCAACAAAGTTATAGATGAAAGGAGAAACATCACAACAGACAACAAAAACAACCAGAACATTATACGGGAATACTTCAAAAACTTATACTGTACTACATTTGAAAATCTAAATGAAATGAGTAAATAGATGAAAACATGGGAATTATCAAAGTTTAGTCAAGAAGAGACCAACAGCTTAAATAGATCCATTACATATAAGAAAATTGAAACACTTATACAAAAATCTCCCAACTAAAAGGCTCAAGCCCAGATGGAATTCTGCCAGAATTCTAATAAACATTTAAAGAGGTTCTACAACCAATACGACTTGTTACTCAAAAGGATAGATGCAGGTGGAATTTTCCCAAATCCCTTCTTTGGTCTAATATCCAAAGCAGGCAAAGATACAACCAAAAAAGAAAACTATAAATCCATATCCTTAATGAATATAGATGCAAAAATTCTCAACAAAATATTTGCAAAGTGCATACAGGCACACATCAGAAATGTCAACCACTATGATCAAGTCAGATTTATTCCAGAGATACAGGGATGGTTCAACATACATAAACCAGTAAATGTCATAAATCATGTAAATGGATGCAAAGGCAACAACCTCATGGTCATCTCAATTGATGAAGAAATGATCTTTGATAAAATCCAACATGTCTTTATGCTTAATGTCCTAGAGGGATTTGGACCTCAACACAATTAAAGCTATATACAGCAAACCCACAGCCAACATCATTTTAAATGGAGAAAAATTAAAAGAAGCATTCCCCTTAAAGTCAAGAACCTGACAAGTCTACCCACTATCTCCACTCCTTTTCAATATAATGCTTGAAACTCTTGCTAGAGAAATAAGACAAGAGAATGAAATTAAAGGACTCCTAATTGGAAAACAGAAGTCAAACTATCCCTTTTTGCAGATGACATGATATTATACCTAAGAGATGCCAAAAATTCCACCACAAAACTCCTAGAAATGATTAACAGTTTCAGCAATATGGCTGATTACAAAATTAATATACAAAAATCAGTAGCATTCCTATATGTCAATAACAAGCAATTGGAGAAGGAGTGCATGGAAACTCTTCCATTTACAATAGCCTCAAAAAATAAAATATCTCATAAACAAACCTGACCAAAGACATTAAAGAGCTCTACAATGAAAATATTAAATCTTTGAATGAGGAGATTAAGGAAGACACCGGAAGATGAAAGGAACTTCCTTCCATGCTCATGAATTGGAAGAATTAATATAGTAAAAATTACCATTCTAACCAAAATAATATACAGACTCAATGAAATCAAAATCAAAATCCTCATAACTTTCTTCACAGAATTAGAAAAATATCCAAAAATTCATATGGAAACACAAATGACCCCAGGTAGCCAAAGCAACCATAAGCACAAAGGGGGGGGGCTACTATATGAGGTTTCAAACTGTATTACAGATACGCAGTCATAAAAACAGCATGATACTGGCACAACAATAGATGTGTAAATCAATGGAACAAAATTGGAGACCCAAACTTCAGTACATGTACTTTAAGCCACCTGATATTTGACAAAGGGGCCAAGAACACACAATGGTGGAAAGACAATAAATATCTTTAGCAAACGGTGCTGGCAAAACTGGATCACCATATGTAAAAGAATGAAATTAAACCCATAACTTTCACCTTGCACAAAAGTCAAATGCAAATTGATGAAATCTGTCAATATGAATCCTGAAACTTTGAAAATGTTAGAAGAAAACATTGGCAGTAACTTACAAGACATAGGTGTAGAAAAGACTTTTTAAATCAGACAGCAGTTGCTTAGGAAATAAGGTGAGCAATCAACACGTGGGACCTCATTAAAACTAAAAAGCTTCTGTTTAGCAAAAGAAACAAACAAAGAAGTGAAGAGAAAACCCATGGAGTGGGAGGAAATCTTCACCAATGACACACCTGACAGAGGTTTAATATCCAGAGTATATAAATTATTCAAAAAGCAAAGGAATGGGCTGGAGAGATGGCCTAGCAGTTAAGAGGGCTGACTGCTCTTGCAGAGGACCCGGGTTCAATCCCCAGCATCCACATGGCAGCTGAGATCCATCTTTAACTCCAGTTCCAGAGGAATCCAACGCCCTCTTCTGACCTCCAAAGCATTGCATGACACGAGTGCACAGACCTACATGCAGACAGTACATTCATACATGTAATAAAATTAATAAAATTTTAAAGCAAAGGACCAAGAAACAAATGACCTAATTAAAAGATGGGCTAATATATATAAATATATATATATATATATATATATATAATCTAAGTTATATATATATAAGTACAGTATATACAGTTTATATATTGTTAATTATATTATGTAAATTATATATCTGTCTATACTATATATATACTGTAGCAATACAAGTTGGAGAGAGAACAACAAAAGAACTGAAAGAAAAAAAATCTCTGGAAAGACTCAGAAAAAGATGCAGGACATGTAGGGCAGAGTGCATAGACTCAGGTGGGGTAGGGGACATGGAAGGGGAAGAGACTCTAGATTTGATTGAGAAATGATGTATGATTTACTGAAAAAGTTTAATAACAATAAAAAATAATAATAAAAAGATGGACTAAATATCCTAACAGAGAGTTCTCAAGAGAAGAAGTAAAGATGGCCAAGAAACATCTTTAAAAAATGTTTAACATCATTAGTAATTAAGGAAATGCAAATTAAAACCACCTTAAGATTTCAACTTACCCTGGTAAGATTGACTATGACCAAGAAAGCAAATGATACCAAATGCTGGAGATGGTGTGGAGAAAGGAGAGCACTCATTCACTGCTGGTGGGATGGCAAACTCACACAATCCCTATAGAAAGCAGTGTGGAAAATTCTTAAATTGAACCTTCCATTTGAACCAGTCATACCATTCCTGGGTGTATACCCAAAGGAATCATTTTATTGCAGAGATACTTGCATATTCATGTTTATTTCTGCTCTTTTTACAGTATGGAAAAGCTGGAAGCAACCTAAGTGTCCCTCAGCTGATGAATGGATAATGAAAATGTGGAACATTTACACAATGGGGTTCTATGCATCGGTAAAGAAAGTTGACATCATGCAATGTGCAGGTAAATAAGTGGAAATAGAATCTATTATGCCAAGTGATGTGACACAGACTCAGCAAAACAAATGACACACGTGTCCCTCATTTGTGGATCCTAACACCAAATCTTATCAGTACATATCTGGAGGTAACTGCATGAATCAAGTAAATGAAAAGAAACCAGGGAAGGAGGGAAGCTGAGACAGAAGATTAGGGAGGAATGGATGAAACTGGGGTATCTAAATAGTAGGGGAGTGGAAGGGTCATAGAAGGAAAGGGGGTATAAAGGGGAAAAACAAGCCCAAGAGAAGTGGGGCCATAGATGATTGGCAGTATCAAGGGAGAAACGGTGATACTTTAAATGGAGAAAGCATGGAGACGACATGGATGGAGGAGTAGACAAGTAAAAGGAGAATGCAGAGGTTAACTAATGCCTTGTAGGGTAAAAAAAAAAAACTGAGAGAACAATTAGTCTAAGAATCCATAGACAAATTACACGTACAATACCTACATGAGTCTATATGTGAAGAAACCTTCCTTTGAATCACTGGCCAGAGTAATTCAAGAAACTCCCAAAATTACACAGGCTATTTCCACAGCCTTTGATTGTCTCCCAGAACGCAAAGGTAAGGCCCTATTGGTGAAGACAGGACAGACTTTGGAGACTGGATCTTGACCAACAGAGCTAGATCTGACATTGAAACCATGGGCCCTGAAGGCTCTCTTTCATAGGTCTGGAGATTATTATACAAGCCACTAAGGGAGATCATCAATCAATGATCCAATATCAGCCTCAAGACCAAATATCCACAACAATATTCAGCACAGCATACGACATCAGTGCAATAGCGGCACTTCTATCTTGGGGGAAATTAGTGCCTAACCAATTGGACCTAAAGTCTACTCAGTGGGAGGAGACTCATGTGTGGTATTATTAACATAGCCAAATGCACACAACTGGAGAGGTCATAGATCTCAGACAGTTTCACAAGGTAGACACATCCCTAGGCTAAGGTAATATTTTACTAACTACAAAACAAGTATCCTTATATTTACAGACAAATATCCCAGACACTACTCAGAAAACAAGCAGCTTCTTTTGCATCAGATGGGAATAGTAGTACAGAGTTCCAAACTGGACACATACAGACATGGTCTGTGACTGGCTCATGCCTAGGTGACACATCTACAATGTAACCTCTACACATAAGCCCACAGCATCATAGAACAAGGATCCAAGAAGGCAATAATACCTTTTTTTTTAATTTTATTTATTTCCGCATGTGTATGAATGTACTGTCTGCATGCAGATCTGTGCACCCGTGTCGTGCAATGCCGCAGAGGTCAGAAGAGGGTCTTGGATTCCCCTGAAACTGGAGTTCTCTTGGAATTGGAGTTTCAGACGGTTTTCAGCCGCCATGTGGGTGCTGGGGATCGAACCCGGGTCCTCTGCAAGAGCGGTCGGCGCTCTTAACCGCTAGGCCATCTCTCCAGCCCGGCAATAATACCTTTTAACTCTTGTTATAGAAACTCCTCCATACATCAGGAGACTAGGAACCCAAAAGGGCTTGAATTGCCAAACTGGGAAGATTAGGAGTCTACAGAGTATGGTTCCATGGACAGACTGCCTATATTCAGCTTCACCCATGAAGGGCTCAGGGTATATTGTGGAAGAGGGGGCCAAAAAGAATATAAGAGCCAGGGAGCTAATGCAAGACCCAAAGAAAATGAATCCTACGAGCTCCTGGGATCTTGTTGATATGAACCTACAGTATTGGTATCAGCATGCACAAGACCCAAGCTCAGCTGGACAAAACCCAGCACAGAACTGCAGAAATAGGTAGCAGAGTCCAACTTTGGCTGAGGAAATATTGGCAGCGGATGGTAGTTAGATGAATAAGACCTGGCCTTCTTCAGAAAAGAGACCCAGGATAGGCTAACTAGAGTTCAGGGGATAAGCTGGCACTAGGAAGATAGCAGGGAAGGTAATTTGGCTCAATGGACTCTAACAAATAACAGAAGGTGTGAACCCTGGGGTGGGGGTGGGCGGGTGCTGTGGGAGGGTGCCAAGGAAGAAGTTGGTATGGAAATGTTTAAAGTTGGGGAAGTGTTAAGATCCTGGGCACATTTGAGAACAATCCATCTGGCTGCAGCAGATACCTACAAGAAGGCCAGAATTCAGTGAGAAAAACATTGCTCTTGGCAACAATGCAGCATTTTCAGAGCTAAGGCAGATGAATTGCTGCTTAGACACAGTAGCATTGGCTAGAAATGAGTGTGACCAAATAGATGAACTAATATTTTGCTTTCTTCTTTCATTGAATTAAAACTGGATGACTATTTTCCTGCCTGGTAAATTAAAAACTATTTCATGGTCTTCTATTCAGTTTCCTGCATGCCTCAACTCTAGACACTTTAATGGACACTCAGGAGAATTTCATTTAAAAGATAAAAATAGGAGTTCATTATTCCCTTCCCCAAACTAAACATTGGCATACCATTACTGTTAGGGTAACTAAAGTCTTTTTTGTTGTTTCTGACCACTAGAGGTTGAACATAGGAACTTAAAATACAAGGGAAGCACTCTACCACTGAACCAATCCCTGAGCTCTTCTGAGAACAAATGCTTAACATGACCTCTTATATTCTGAACCACACAAAACTCCTTAACCCTTGGTAGTCTATGAATCTACACTTACCACACCAGCCACCATCCCCCTTCCGAAACCATTCTTAACCAATGGATTAGATTAGTTCCTTGTAGTCCCCTTTGTTTTTCCTATGTTATTTCCAACAGGGATTCTAAGGAATGATGTATGTTTCTAGAAACATGCTGAAGTGAACTTATAAGAAAGAAGACTGCTTCCTTTCACAGATGCTCTGAAATGACAAATGAAATATAATAATGTTTAAATTCATAAGCCACCACACAAAGGAAAAGGTAAGTCTCTAGGTAGTAACATCAGAGAAAAAATAGAAATGCTGGAACAACAAGCAAAAAATAAGAGCTGATAGCTAGTCTTTAATTCCCACTAATGGATTCCAAGGAATAAGCGGGGATAAGATTTATTCCTATTCATAAAACCTAAAAGGGCAAAAGCTGATCCGATTCATGAAAAGGTTGAAAAAGTAATGGGCAAACTTTTATACCTCACTAGTTCCTAACATAGGGGAAAAGGTCACCCACTAAAAGTAAAATTCAGACCTCTTTCATGCATTAAGTATTGAAACTAAATTTCAATTTCTAGCATGGTACTGTAATTCATGCTAAGACAGTAACATGACAATTGATGTGGGACCTTTTTAGCCACAGCAGCAGCAAGGACACATGCAGATCCAGGACACATGGGACTTTCGTAAAATCATCACACACTCTGCACAGTTTGGTCTATGAAATTCCTTGACCGTATTTTGCCTCCCTACTACCTAGGCCTCTTCTGACTCACTTCTACATGTCATTGAGATCAGTGCAATGTCCTGAGAGCTAAATTTTGTGTCTTTTTATAGGCTTATCTATGTGTGTTTGGTGACTTCTATTTTCAGAGTGAAAATTCCCTATACTTGTGAAATCGCTGTGCTTCCCTGCAGCTTCTGGAAGTGTAAGGGGATATCCTCCCCTGGGAGTAGGCTTTGATCAGTCAGACAGAGATAGGAAGAAGGCAGCAGAGATATTGTTCTGGCTATATCCCTCTATCAGTGGATTCTTCCAACAAGCAGTGTTGCATACAGGGATTGTTGAGAAAGCAGGCATGACTGAGTACCAGCTGTACATTGTTGCAAAGCTCTGGGCATTCCAGCAATGCCTTCTTTTTTATTTTATCCTAGAATTCTCCATGTTCCCTTCAACTACTCTTACTAGATGTCTGTCATTCTATTTAAATAGTTCCCTTTAAGATATTGCCATTATTATTTCTCTCCTAGTAAACCTGAGTTGAGATATGCCACAAGTAAATTGGTTTGAAAAATGATTGCACAAGAAAATAATCAGCATGGGTGTTCAGTAAACATATTTAGCAATCTTCACCAGTAACAGAAAAAAATATTAAATTGGGCCAGGCAGAGTGGTACATGCCTTTAATACCATCACTAAGGAGGCAGAGGAAGGTGGATTTATGTGAGATCAAGGCCAGCCTGTTCTCCATAGAGAATCTAGGAAGGCTGGAGCTAAAACAAGCTCCTGTCTCAAAAAGAGAAAAAAAAATACTAAATTATTGTTGACCACTAATAAACATTATAAAATTATTAAGAATAATGAAGCATAGAAATAAAATGCATTATGGAAATCAGCAATTATAGAAATAAATATAAATGAACCAAATACTTCCTAAAGGGCCTTTACGAATTAATAGAGCTTGCCTAGAAAAGATGGCAGCTGAAGGAAGTAAGGTAGGCTTGGTCAAACTTGTTTTTAAAGTCTTCTAACTGGCCCTAGCTATTCCCTCACTCGTGGACAGCTAGTGAACAGCCCACGCTGGCCATTAAACTGCTTGGAATACAGCCTGTGTACTGCCTTGGCCCTTAAGGTCATTGGCTGTCTGTTTCGTGCCCTGAGCATCTCTTTGTGATGCTTACCTATATCTCTGCTGTGCTCCCTACAATAAACTGAGATGGCTTGACCAGACTCCCTGTTGCATCTGTTTGTCTCCCCCGGGGGAGGGAGGCTGTGGGGCAACATCGCACTCACCTTTCCCTGATCCTCATCCCAAGGAACTCTGGAGGACCAGGCGGCAGGAGGGAGCTGGGCCTCAGAGGGTTGCCCACAACTTCCATTCAATATATAATCTCTGAAAAGAGACATGATATATTTTACATTTATTTATTGTGTGTGTGCATGCGTGTGTGTTCATGTGCATGCATGTCCATATGTGTCTCTGCATGCACAAGCATGCCACAATGTGAGTGAATGTGGAAGTCAGAGGACAACTTTTAGGAGGGAAATGTCTCCTTTCACCATGAGAGCTCAGTGATTAAACTCAGCACATCAGTCCACTGAGCCATCTGGAGAGATGGCCTAGCGGTTAAGAGCTCCGACCGCTCTTACAGAGGACCCAGGTTCGATCCCCAGCACCCACATGTTGGCCGAGAACCGTCTGAAACTCCAATTCCAGGAGAACTCCAGTTCCAGGGGAATCCGACACCCTCTTCTAACCTCCGCGGCATTGCACGACACGGGTGCACAAACTTGCATGCAGACAGTACATTGATACACATACAGAAATAAATAAATGCTGGGCGTGGTGGGGCACCCCTTTAATCCTAGCACTTGGGAGGCAGAGGCACGCGGATCTCTGTGGATTTGAGGCCAGCCTGGTCTACAGAGTGAGTTCCAGGACAGCCAGAGCTACAGGGAGACCCTGTCTCAAAAAGACCAAAAGAAACAAACAAAAAAACAAATGAAATGCTAAACAGATCAAGAGGATAAATTAGGTAAAAATAGTAGAGAAATTGGATGCAGTCTGAAGAAATACAAAATGAGAGGAAAAATAAAGGAAAGTGGGTAATAGGTACTGGGGTAAGAGTAAGAGCTTGTGAAACGAATCTGCAAGTATTTTGTTATATGAAACTAGTAAAAAAGGGAAAAGGCTAGATTTGAACATGTGATGATTATTGAGGATAACAAAGAAAGGAAGAAAGCCATTTTCTTTCTTTCTTTTTTTTTTTTTTTTTTTTTTTTTTTTTGGTCTTTTCGAGAAAAGGTCTCCCTGTAGCCCCAGCTGTCCTGGAACTCGCTCTGTAGACCAGGCTGGCCTTGAACTCACAAAGATCCCCCTGCCTCTACCTCCCAAGTGCTAGGTGTGTGCCACCACGCCCAGCTAGCCATTTTTCTCCCTAAAGCAAAAGCCTTCTATGACAAATGACTGATAAATAAGAATAAACTCAGATGACTGTGAATTACGGTGAGATGAAAGAATCTCAAGATGAGTCAGGAAAATATTAAAGGCAATTTTATAAAAGTCAAATCTCAAACAACAGCTATTAAAAATGGCTTGAGACCAAACATTACCAAATCCAAGTTCAGAAAATTAGGGGGAAACATCTTTATCAAGTTAAGAGAAAACACATGCCCACCAAAAAGTAGACACATAGTTAAACTATTTAAAGCTCAAGTAGAGACACCTTCAGATACATTAAAGGAACTTATTCACTGTGCTTTCTGGAAAAACTTCTACCAAAGGTTATCCTTTGGAACATAGTGGGAAAAATATGTGGATATTTGTATAAACAAACAATGATAAATATATAAATACTCATCTTTCATATGTAATATAAATACACAATATACAGCATACACATATGCACATAGAAATTCACCAACTTAGACAAAGGGAAATCTTGTGTGAAAAAATGGTGAACGCACATTCATTTTAATCATGCCTGTATTATTCATAAATGGTCTCAACAGAAAGCCCAGAGAGGAACAAATGCTGTGAAGGGAATGACAGAAGTCAACTGTAAGGCAAAGGAATAGATAAGACCAAAGAACAAGAAGACTCTACAGTGAATGAGCTGGGGAAGAGTGGTGATATGCATTAAGAGCTGAAGATACAATGCTGAGCCATTTATATGCTACTTGCTAGAATTAACATTAATTAAAATAGAAAGAAAATGAGTTAAGCAAATAGCCAAGAAACTATATTTTATCAAAATTAGTTTCTAGCAAACTATTGAAATGGCTTACAGATATCTTATAGGGTAACATTTGTATAATTAATGGCGTGAATTTTACGGTTTTAATTGAATATTACCAAATAGAATTTACAAACAGATAGAGCAAGGAAATTTTCTATCTATGAAAAGCAAGCAGTGATGCTTAGAAAAAGTAAAAACAGAAAAAGTTACTGTTCTAGAAAAATGTGTTAATGCTCCTCCCAGTTTCATGAATTCTGTTTCAGGTTCCTGGTGGTTTAATTAGTATTGTGCTTTTGAAATAAAGTCAGGTGTTCATACTTTTTGAGTGCATACTTAAAACAAATTAAATCACTTAGATTCATTTCACTGATTAATGGTCCCCGTTAGTCCCCACATGGTTTCTGACTACCCATGTTAAAAGCCATAGTGATCTATCAATAAGTAGAAATTTATGAAGCAAATTAAGATAATTATCTGAATCACCCTAGCAAAAGTCTCTTTTACTCTTGAATAGTGGGTTAATAAAATATCACTTTCGGGAACTTGAGATGATTTGGGGAAACTGTGTTCAAGCTTGTCTCTTTCTAGTCAATCAAGAAAGGAGCCTGTATGCAAATGAATACTGTAAACAAGCATATTGTGTCCTGCTAAGAGTCTAGGGCACAGACTGTTCTCAACTGATGACCTATAAGGGGATTACTTAGAAGAAATTAAAATTATGCAATTTTAACATATATTATATAAATTATAGAAATTATTACATATTTAATTTATATATTGAAGCAAAATATGATTATCTCATAGATTTTTAGTTCATTTATCTGCCTTTCTGACTTTATTTGAATATTTTGCTAGTATACAAAAGCTAACAAAATGCCATCTATATAGCATCCCCTGGAGTTGTGCCTCACCTGGAGAGGAGGTGACAGGTGAGGCACAACTCCAGGGGACCTCATCACTCCCCTGGGCATGGCCTATTGCGTGCCAGCCAGCCCAGCACACCTGGCCCAGCATGCACAGTGGTGGGGCAGAGTCACCCAACCATCTGAACACCCACCAGGTCCAGAGGACACCAGCAAACCAGCCACTCAACCCTCTTTAGCTACAGTGAGGGTATCCCGTTGACAGCAGCTGTAGGAACACCCCAGCACAAAGCAGGTGCAAGCTCAGCAGGGAATTGACCTGATTGTTACCTCGGGACTTCTGGAGAACCTCCAGACTAGAAAGGGAAGATCCAGCTGAACCTTCCAATATATAAGCAAAAGTGAAAACTGGAAACCTAACACAACCAGCCCTCCATAAACCAAGGAGAAGACAGCAAACATAACTGTAGGAAACAAGCAAACTAAGCTTTCAACGCAGTTAAGAAACATTTGAGATTTGCACCAGAATACAAACAATAAAACAAACCCACATGCCAAAAACACAAAGAAAAAACAACATGGGAAAAAAACATATAATAAATATTTACCAGATGCTACCAGTCCTATAGAAGATCTCTACAAGGAGATCTCCCTGGAAGGAAGTCACGACACAGATCTTAGAAGAACAATCATAGACATAATCAAGAAATCAAAGAATAAAAAACAAATCAGAGAACTAAAGGGAGAGAATGAAGAACTCAGGAAGGAAGTGGAGGGAAAGAATGACAAACTCCAGAAGGAAATGGAAACACTGAAAAGATCCCATGCTGAAATGAAAAGGGAAACAGACCAGCAAAACAAGGAGCTACAAGAAGAGAATGACAGGCTCGAAAATGAAGTGGAGATACTAAAGAAATCATAGGATGAAATGATAAAGGAAATTGAACACTCATCCAATCAATAGAAAAGGATGGGAGAAAGCCTCAAAAGCAGATTGGACAAAACCGAAAATAGAATATCACACCTGGAAGATAGCAAGGAAAAATCAGAAATCTCAAATAAAGATTATGAAAATTTAAACACACACACACACACACACACACACACACGCACATGCATGCACACACAAGAGTGAAATAATCAGGAAATTTGGGACACCATGAAAAGATCAAACCTCCAAATCATAGAGATAGAGGAAGGAAAATAATCCCACAACAATGGTATTGATCAGATCTTCAACAGAATAATAGAAGAAAATTTCCCTAAACTGAAAAGAGACAAACCCATATAAATACAAGAAGCACATGGAATTCCAAATAGACACGATCAGAAAAGAAATTCCCCATGCCATATCATAGTTAAAACACTAGACATCCAAAACAAAGACAAGATACTGATAGTCACAAGAGAAAATAAGTTACATATAAAGGAAAACCGATCAGAATTACAGCTGACTTCTCAGTATAAACTATGAAAGCCAGAAGAATGTGGACTAATATATTCCCAGTACTAAATTACTATAGATGCCAACCCAGATTACTATACCCAGCAAAAATGTCAATTATAGTTGAAGGAGAAAGAAAAATCTTTCATGACATAAACAAGGTGAAAGAATACACGTCTAGAAAACCAACCCTTCAGAAGATACTTGAAGCAATTCAAAGGTCAGAAGAAAGGAGCACCTATCGGCAAGCAGCTAGAGAGAGAAATTAATAAAAGTATAACTGTGAAAATACAAACCTAGACCAAGAATGCAAACAGAAAATAAGGTTAAAGGAAGAAACATGCATCTCTAAATAATAACCTTAAATATTAATTCTCTAAACTCCCCAATCAAAAGATATAGACTGAGAGAATGGATTAAGAAACAGAATCCATCTATGCTGTCTACAAGAAACCAATCTCACCCACAAGGACAGGCACCAACTTAAAGGGAAAGGTTGAAAAAAGTTATTCCAAGCAAATAGTACCAAAAATCAAGCAAGAGTTGCCATCCTAATATCAGCCAAAATAGACCTCAAAGTAAAACTAATCAGAAAAGACAAAGAGAGCCATTACATCCTTGTAAAAGGAACAATTAATCATGAAGATTTCACAAACATAAATATATATGCACCAAACTCCAGTGCACAGAAATTTATAAACACAATACTGCAAGACCATAAGAAACAGATTATTCCCAGCATGCTAATAGTGGGGAACTTCAATACCCCACTGATATCTTTGGATAGATCAACTGGACAAAGAATAAACAGAGAGACATCTGAACTGAAAAATAGGTTACTCCAAATGGACCTCACAGGCATCTACCAGAATATTCCACCCAAACACCAGAAAATATGCTTTCTACTCAGCATCCCAATGGAACATTCTCAAAAATAGACCACATACTGGGACACAGAAAAAACTCAACAGATACAAAAGGAGTGAAATAATTTCATGCATTCTGTCACAGTGCAATAAAGCTCAATATCAACAACAGGATAAATCCTACTACCAGAACACATGGAGACTAAACAACACACTCCTGAATAATGAATGAGTCAAAGAAGAAATAAAGAAATAAAAGCACTCCCGGAACTAAAGGAAAATGACAACACAACAGAACAAAACTTATGGGATACTTTAAAAGCAGTCCTAAGAGGGAAATTTAGAGCTATATTAAAAAAAAAAAAGAAAGAGCTCAAACAAATGATCTAACAGTGCAGGTAAAAATACTTGAGAAAAAAACAACAAATGAAACCCAAACACAACAGACAGGAAGAAATAACAAAAATCAGAGAAATCAATGAAATAGAAACAAAGAAAACAATACAAAGAATCAATAAATCCAAAAGTTGGTTCTTTGAATGGATAAACAACATAGACCTCTAGCCCAAGTAAACAAAAGAAAGAAAGAGCAACTCCAAATCATTAGAATTTGTTTTGAAAAGGGAAACATCACAACAGGCAACAAAAAGATCCAGACAATCATATGGGAATATGTCAAAAGCCTGTACTCTACTAAATTTGAAAACCTAAGCAAAATGGATGACTATCTTAAATCCTGGAAATCAACAAAGCTTAACCAAGGAGAGATTGACAGCTTAAACAGACCCATAATATTTGAGGAAATTTAAAATGTAATAAAAAAAAAAAACTCCCAACCAAAACAATCCCCAGGCCCAGATAATTTCATGGCAGAATTCTACAAAACATTTAAAGAGGACTTACAATCATTACTACTCAAACTGTTCAGAAGGATACAAACAAAGGGAAATCTCCCAAATTCCTTCTATGAAGCCAGCATTATCCTAATACCCAAACCGGGCAAATAAACAACCAAAAAAGAAAACTACAGGCCCATCTCATTATTGAACATAGACACAAAAACTACTGAACAAAATACTTTCAAACTTCATACAGACCCACATAAAAAAAATCGTCCATCATGACCAAGTTGGAGCCATAAAAGAGATGCAGGGATGGTTCAACATACAAAAATCAATAAATATCATAAAACATATAAATGGATTGAAAGACAAAACCCACAAGACCATCTCAATTGATGCAGAAAAAGCCTTTGACAAAATCCAGCATCCCATCATGTTCAAAGCTCTAGAGGGAATTGGACTGGAGGGAACATTCCGCAACATAATCAAAGCCATATACAACAAACCCACAGCCAACATCCTCCTAAATGGAGAAAATTTAGAAACATTCCCCTTAAGGGCTGGAACACAGCAAGACTGCTCCCTATCACCACTCCTTTTTAGTATAGTGCTTGAAACACTTGCTGGGGCAATAAGGCAAGAAAGGGAAATTAAAGGAATACTAATTGGAAAAGAGGAAGTCAAGCTATCCCTTTTTTCAGATGATATGATAGTTTCCCTAAGGAATGTTAAAAACTCTACCATAAAACTCCTAGAAATGATAACCTCTTTCAGTAAAGTGGTGGGATACAAAATTAACCTAGAAAAATCAGTAGCCTTCCTTTAGAACAATAACAAGCAACAGGAAGAATATAAGGAGACTTTCCCACTCACAATAGCCTCAAAAACAATAAAATACCAAGGAACAAACCTAACCAAAGGCACCAAAGAGCTTTACAACAAAAATTTTAAACCCCTGAAGAAGGAAATTGAAGAAGACATCAGAAGATGGAAAGACCTCCCATGCTCATGGATTGGAAAAATTAATATAGTAAAAATGTCCATTCTTCCCAAATTAATATACAGATTCAATGCAATCCCAATTAAAATCCCCAAGAGTTTCTTCACAGACATGGAAAAACACTCCTTAAATTCATATGGAAAAACAAAAGACCCCAAATAGCCAAAGCAACCCTGAGTGAAAAGTACAATACAAGGGGGATCACTATACCAGACTTCAAACTATATTACAGGGTTATAGGCATAAAGACAGCTATCTATTTTTCTTTCTTTCTTTCTTTCTTTCTTTCTTTCTTTCTTTCTTTCTTTCTTTCTTTCTTTCTTTCTTTCTTTCTTTCTTTCTTTCTTTCTTTCTTTCTTCCTTTCTTCCTTTCTTCCTTTCTTCCTTTCTTCCTTTCTTCCTTTCTTCCTTTCATCATCTATCTGTCATCAACCTACCTATATATCTATCTCTCTGTCACTTCTACCCAGTAAAAATCTTATCTACTCCATTAACTAAAAGTCAAATCCATCACTGGTGCTACTATATCAGTGAGAAAGCATTAGCACAGAAGTATAAGGTAATATCATTATTGCCCCACAACTAAGTGTTAAGAACACCAAGACATTCTTGTCTACCGTATGACCAACCTCAAACCATAGCCTCCATTATTCCTCTATGTTCTTGCCTTACATTCTCTGACATAGAATGCATATGCTTATTCTCCAATTCCTGGGAGAATTTCTACATTCTATTCCTGCTTTGCAATTCCAAATAGTCAGATACCATCACTTACAACAGACTTTTGAATTGTACAATCTTTGTAACTTATTAAAACGAGATGTAATTCACCCTGACTTCTCTCATATTCAGTATATAGTGATGGTTTTCTTTTTATGCAACTTTCAAATTTAGACCTATTTATTTTCTACTGGGCCATTTGTGTCATTATTTATCACTATGCCCTAAAATTTTAACGAGTTTTTCCTCACTCATTTCTGAGCCTCTGTTATAAACCACTTTGCTGGATGGTTGAATGTTTGCATTTCAAGTAATAGAATATTTCAGACTAAAGCCTTTTAGGAAAAAAATATATAAGCACCTCAGGAAATGTATGAATTTGCTAAACTCTAATGCCCCTTTGTGGTGAAATCCTTGAATAAATTAGGTAAAGAGATACTGCACTGTCAAAGACTTACAGACTGGAGGAATTTAAAGCACAGCTTCTGATGTCAGGAGCATGACTAGGGAGTCAGCTTTCGCCATCCTTACTCAGAGTTGTACTAGACTTCTTATCCATGGCCATCAGGCAAGAGAAAGAAGCAGAGAGAAAGAGAACTAAATTTCTAGGTTCTCTTCAGTACCACAAGGAAAGAAGGACTGAAAGATGAATGGAGGTGTAGGATGTATGTCTATGCATCCTGTTCTTTTGTGAGGGGTAGAGGGTGAGACAGAGAATCATGTATCCCAGACTGGTGTTCAAGTTTCTATATAATTGAAGCTGGCCTTGAACTACTGATCTTTATGTCTTCTGTGTTGGGATTACAGGCTTGTATAACCATGCCAGGCTATATTATCTTATTGAAACAATGGAAGGAAGGAAGGAAGGAAGGAAGGAAGGAAGGAAGGAAGGAAGGAAGGAAGGAAGGAAGGAAGGAAGGAAGGAGAAAGACAGAGAGGAAAGAAGAAAGGGAGAACAGTAGAGAAATAGGAGAGCAAAGATGAAGTCAAATCAACTAACCAATAAACCAAGCAACAACAACCAAAAAGTAGAAGTAAACATATCTAAGAAAGTAAAAGACACTATAATGAAAATTTCAAAAAAAAAAAAAGAAAGAAATTAAAGAAAATGTGCAAAACCAAAACAGGAAAGCCATCCACAGGCTGAGTGTAATCACCGTGAAAATATCAATGGTATTATTCACAAAGCTGAAGTAAGCTATCCTTAAATGTATGCTGCAGGGTCACAAAAATGACAAACAGCCAGAACAATCTTGAGAAAGAGGGAAGCATTGAAACACCTGATGTGAAGACTGATTATTAAGCAACAGGAGCCCATAGAGAAAATATTAGCAATAAATATAAACAGAAACCAAGGAACAGGATAGAGATTCCAGAAATTACCCAGCTTCTTTCCAACAATTTTTCTATAAACACACACACTGTGTGTAGATAAGACAGCGTCTTAAACAAATGGTGTTGGGAAAACTGAATTATCACATGCATAAGACTTCTTGTTCCTATTTTTAATTTTTTTTTTTTGGTCTTTTTTTTTTTTTTGAGATAGGGTCTCCCTGTAGCTCTGGCTGTCCTGGAACTCACTCTGTAGACTAGGCTGGCCTTGAACTCACAGAGATCCGCCTGCCTGTGCCTTCCAAGTGCTAGGATTAAAGGCGTGCACCACCACGCCCAGCTTGTTCCTATTTTTAAACATGGACAGAGTTAAAAATCTAAATGAAAGTGAAGTACTTTAAAATATGGGAACAGAGAATGATTTTCAGGATAGCACCCCAAGACACAGAGAAAAAAAGAAAAATTAGTAAATAAAACTATGTAAAACTAAGAATCAACATAGCAAAGGAATCAATTAGCAAACTAAAAACTCAACCTAAAAGTGGAAGACATCTGCCAACTAGTCATTTGACACAGAGCTAATATGTAGAATGTATAAGGAGTTTAAAAATAAACAAGAAAATAAACAATTTGACTTAAGATGTGCAAGTGTTCTAAACAGTTCTCAAAGGGAAAATATAAATGACAAAGAAAAATTTTTTTTTATATAAAAACGTTCAGTATTAATTAAACATCAGGGAAAATCCATATTAAAATTACAGTAAAATTCATTTCTCTCTAGGTACAATGACTTTTTTTAATTAAATTTTTTTAATTTATTTCTTTTATGTGCATGAATGTACTGTCTATATGCAGGTCTGTGCACCCGTGTTGTACAATGCCGTGGAGGTCAGAAGAGGGCATCGGATTCTCCCGGAACTGGAGTCAATGACAGTTCTCAGCCACCATGTGGGTGCTGGGAATCGAACCCAGGTCCTCTGCAAGAGCAGTTGGGGCTCTTAACCACTAGGCCATCTCTCCAGCCCCAACAATGACTCTTTTTACACACACACAAAAATATATATATACATATTTTTTTTTTTCAAGGGTTGAGGAGGCCTGGGGAGACAGCCCACTGGAAAAAGCACTTGCTGAGCAAGCATGAACACCAGAGTTCAGATCCACAGAACCCACAAAAATGCCAAGTATTCTGGGGGCTGCTTGTAACTCCAGCACTTAGAAAGTAGAGACAGGGGATCCTCAGAGCAAGCAGATTGGGTAGACGACCCAGCTAGGTGAGGTCAAGATTCAGCTGAGAGACCCTGCTTCAATGAAGAACATAGAGTAACTAGTAAAACTTAACATTAACCTCTGGCCTTTGAACACATATGCATGCACATCCACACACATGCATATCTCCACACAGAAGAACACAAATATATACACATGCAAAAACATGGCAAGCATGTGGAGAAGAGAATAAGAAGTCGGAGTGTAAATTAGTTCAGAAGTGATAGAGACCAACATGAAGGTTCCTCCAAATTGTGAAAAAGGAACTTTCATGTGATCGTCCTACCCCACTCCTGGTATGATTCAAAGGAAATAAAATCAACATTCCAAAAAGAAAAATCTATGCTCATGTTATGAAAAACCATTAACAACAGCCGAGGTCTCAGAACAGCCCGAGTACACAGGAACAGTTGAATGAATGAACAATACATAGAATATAAGCACAGTGGAGTAGTATCCAGCCATTAAAATAAGGCAATCCTTGGGGCTGGAGAGATGGCTCCATGGTTAAGAGACTGCTCTTGCAGATATCCCAGCTTGATTCCTAGCACCAACATGCTGAATAACAATGATCAGTAATAACTGTTCCAGGGGAATTCAAAGCTGTCAAGTCATGGGTATATATCATGGATATATATATATATATATATATATATATATATATATATATAATCCATTTGCAGCAAAATGGATAAAACTATGTTAAGTGACATAAGACAGAGACACTACAGATTTGGAAGCTGAAAATAGTCAACCTGGACACTGGTGTTG
The DNA here is from genome assembly GCA_009823505.1 of Rhizomys pruinosus. Classification (NCBI taxonomy): domain Eukaryota; kingdom Metazoa; phylum Chordata; class Mammalia; order Rodentia; family Spalacidae; genus Rhizomys; species Rhizomys pruinosus. The sequence continues at coordinate 694,053 of VZQC01004776.1, forward strand.
AGGGCTAAAGGAATCTAAATATACAGGATCTGGATGAAAGTGCAAACACCTTGAATAAAGTTCTAGGGTGGCAAATCAGGTTGCTTGAGGGACTGTGACACTGTGAAAACTGGAAGAAAAGAATGGAGGCAAGGCCTGTACTTGCAAAGAAGCCTGGAGGTCTCTGAAAGGAAAATTGGAAAGAAAGCTTTAGCATTCATCTCGTCCGAACTTGACTCAAGGCTACAGTTTTACCTATCATGGAGATGTCTGGGAGATTATTGTCTTGCCTGAGAAAAGAATTCACTGGAGCAGAAAGACTCAATGACTGGGTGCTGATTTTAGATCGAAAAGAATAATTTTAGAATAGAACTTGTTTTATCTTTCTTCAGGTTTGAAGCAACTGATTGCAAGTTTCTCCAAAATAAAAGCAATAAGGAAGGGAGGTAAACTAATGAGTATAAATGTGCTAATATTTGATACAGTGTTTACAATGGGAGGAATGTCTGTTTCCACTGGAACAAGCTAAGGCATCGGCACACAGGTAGTAATGAGACAGTTCATTATTATAGCAAGAGACACACAGTGATGAAGCGATCCGGTTTTATTAGTCATTATAAAGGAAGTGGTTATTCTGTGAGGGCAAAGTAGCCCACGTTTGGGACATGTAGTGGGAAGCTAAAGTAAATCAAAGGAGCTTGGTTGTGACACAGTGGAAAAACTGATGCTTACCAAAAAATAAAAAATCAAAGGCTGCTAATAAAAAACAGCCAACTACCCAAATCCCTGCCAGGAAAGAGCACAGAATCCAGCAGTTCAGCTTGACACAGCAGAGGGACAATTGTGTGCCCCCCTCCTTATTCCTATCCTTACATCTTCTCCTCTTTGTTAGTTGGCCAGTGCAAAACCATGTGCAATTGCAGTGTTGTGAATTTATATATTTAAAAAATATTCTCCTATCAGCTTGGCATCATGGTGCATAATGATAGTCCCAACTCTGGACAAGAAGTCAACACTACACAGCAGTCTACACTACAGAAGAAGACCCTGTCCCAAGGGAAGAGGAGACAAGATATTTTTATTTCAATTAATTATAAACAACAAATATCTGAGCTCAACTATAAAATGAGTAAACCATTAACACAAGGATTCCTCATTGTATTAAAATGCCCGTGAAAAGGTCCTAATTAGCTTCCTAGCTGACAAAGTCTTTGACAACAAACTTCGCCCATGCAATGCCCCAGCATGTTCAAGAGTCGCTGCACTGACACTCCCTGGGACTTTTTCCCATCCTTTCTTCTGGGGCTCCAGCTCATTATGGCAACTCTTTTCTTACCCTTTCTGGCCTCCACACATTCAATGTCAACTTTTAAACACCACTATAAAAAAAATAATGCTACCATCTGTCTCTATTTCCTGAAAAAGTCTCATTGGACAAGGAGGAGAGGTCAAAAATAAATTTGTATCCTATATGAATATTGTACCCAGACATTAGCAAGGAGTTCTAAAGTTATTACAAAGAATTTAAAGTGCACATATCAATCCTTTCATGAGCCCATTCTTGTCAGATTTTATCCCTCCTGCTCCTGTGTGCCTGTTTAGTTGATTATTTCTTCCCTTTACAAGGTAAATTCCATAATGTAACCCTGCAGCACCTCCTTTGTAAAGTAAATCATTATCCTTTGTCAAAGGAGTGCATAATTGCAACAAAATAACAGTTCAAAACTGCTTACAATTGGCTTTTTACATTTGACAAATAGGAAGGAGAATAATTGCCTCCAGACAACGTATAACCTTGATTTAAATGACTTATTATGCACACTTTGCACATATGCTGCAAAAATAATCTTCCTCCCTCAAAACAGTTGCCCTAGCTGACAAATGAATCTGTTGGGTGGAAAACAATGTATATTTATAATTCCCTTGTCTGTTTTATAACTCATCTATCTTATCTCTGCACTGCTTCTACCTCATTATCCTACTTCTTAATCTGAGAAATCATTTTCGTCTATGTTTTAAGGTTATAAAATGAAAGTCAGCACAAAGCTAAAAAGGCATATAAGTTTATTATAAAAATAGGGCAGGAAAAGTGAAAGTAAGAGTACTGTTCATATTCTTTTCTTTCCTCTAATGCATCTGCTATTAATGTTGTAGTGGTGTCTGAAAAGGGACTGGGAGTGGGAGCCGTAGATTGCAGTTAGATATAACTAAAGATCAGAGAGACACTAAAATTCCAAACATCCCAACTAAGCTAACACTAGCTTTATTTTCCATTTTCTTTCCCAGCAAGCAAACTATTATAAAAAATGTTTATAATCCTCACAAAGGCATTTCCAGAATTCACAATCTAGAAGATCAGTTTTTTAAAATATACTTTCAAGTTTTCTTCTTTAAATATAATAACATTATTGGTCAAGTAACTTGGAAACTATATGGGCTGTGTTGCGAGATCAGTCTTACTCCCCTTGGAGAAGGCACATCATTAAGTAGAGTAAAAGACAATTCTCATAAACAATAGAACATACCTAAAATTATTTGAGAAGGGTTATAACACCAGGTACTAGTCTAAGATTAGGTAGGCAGAGTTATAGGACAGTCAATCCGTGTTTTCATAGTCCTCTTCTATCCCATGAGAACCAACGGGATCACAGCTTGAAAACTCTAGAGAGTTAAAACAGTGACAGGGTGAAAATAAAGATACAACGTGAGTGAGGATCAATAGTAGATAAGTATTTTGGCACAGCCCTCTGAGGAGAGATGCTATTTAAGCAGAAACATTCATGATGTTAAGGAAAATGTGAAGAAAATACTGAGGTGAAAAGCAATCTGATCAGAGTTAGGTAAGTGCAAAGACCATGAGCAGGAATGAGCTTTTTGTGTTAGGAGAGGAGCAGTCACAGTGGACAGGACTCTGTGGGAGTGTCCAGACTAGAAAGGAGAACAGGAACCATGCAATATGATAAAGCATAAAGAGTTTGAGAGCTGCTAAATCTTCAATAAAAGACATCTATGGTTTCAAGCTCTAATAGTTCTATTAAAAATAATACTCTACAGCATTAGGTCTTCGACAGCATGCTGTCGAAGACTTAACGTTAACATGGGAAAGATGCATTGAGACCAAATATGCAAGTGTACAGATGGTCTCTGGAACACCAGGGAGTGTTACCAAAGGCCACTAAACCAATAAGGCAAATATGGGTCTCCTTGAGTCAAGCAAGACTCCTCCATCAGCAACAGTTACACCTCACCTGCCTGAAAATACTGTGCAGCAGAGGCAGCCATATGCCTGTATAACCCAAGTCTAATTGGCTATTAGCTCTCTCCTTGGAGGAATAACCCATGGCTGATGCCACAAGGTTACATCCTCTAATGGTTAGGAGATGTTATAAGCCACAGTAAGACCCTGTCATATTTAACAGAAAAAAAAAAATGTAATTCATGGATTAACATACCATCCAAACATCTGTGTCTATACCAAAGTAACCTACCATAACAATTAGTACTATTTAAATACCTACATATCTAATTGATTGTGCTTCATTAGTAGGATCGAAAGGTTATTCTTGGACAAACTGTCAGCCCATGAAAGGAAACAGCCAGAATTGACCAGAGTCCAAGACAAAAGCTCCAGAGAAAGTAGACTGTTTTGCTTCTCATCCACCTGTGCCCCTTGTCTAAGGGAACAATCTGCGGAAGAGGGGGTATGGTAGAATGTAAGGGCTGTGATTGGGGTGAACGGTGAAATTACAGCAATATAGTCTGGACACTCATTTGATCAACTTGATTGAACATACAAGCCCCCCCTGCTGGATGGTGGGACCCATGGGCTGTGTGGGTTTGGGCACAACTGCTTGCAAATTGGTTTTACATGAAGGATGCTTGTACTCACAAATTATCACTTATTGTTAAAAAATGAAAAAAAAACTGAGAGAAAGATGCAGGACAGTTATGGCAGAATGCATGATCTGGGATGGAGTGGGGTGGGGTGGGGGGAAGGGAAAGGGAAATATGCCTTAACTGAATTGGAAAATGATGTATGAAGTACACAAAGCATCAATAAAAAATGAAAATTAAAAAATAATAATAGTCTAAAAGCTCAAAATAAATCCCCACCAAACTCAACCAATCCTGTAGAAGATCCCCTGGAGGGGATCCAAGATACCTACCTTAGAAGAGCAATTGTAGACATACTCAAAGACTATAAAGAACAAATCAGAGAACTAAAGGGAGAGAATGAAAAACTCGTGAAGGAACTAGAAGGAAAGAATGATAAACTCTGAAAAGAACTAAAAGGAGAGTTTGATAAAATCCAAAAAGAACTAGAGGGAGAGAATGACGAACTCTGGAAGGAAGTGAAAACATTGAAAGGATCTCAGGCAGAAAGGAAAAAAGAAACTGACCAGCAAAGCAAGGAGCTACAAGAAAAGAATGAAAAGCTCCAAAAGGAGGTGGAGATACTGAAGAAATCACAGGAAGAAATAAAAAAGGAAATTGAACATTCATCCAATCAGCAGGAAAGGATAGGAAAAAGCCTCAGAAGGAGAATGGAAGAAGCAGAAAAAAGAATATCAGACCTACAGGATAACACAGTGCAGCTAGAAACCTCAAGTAAAGATTATGAAAAATTTTTAAAAAACACGAGTGGAACAACCAGGAAATGTGGGACACTATTTAAAGACCAAACCTCCATATCATAGGTATAGAGTAAGGAAAAGAATCCCAAGAGAATGGTATTGATCAGATCTTCAACAGAATAGTAGAAGAAAACTTCCCTAAACTGAAAAAAAGACAAAACCATAGAACTACAATAAGCACATAGAACACCAAATAGACAAGACCAGAAAAGAAATTCTCTACGTCATATCATAGTTAAAATACTAGATGCTCAAAACAAGGACAAAATACTGAAAGCCACAAGAGAAAAACAAGTTACATATAAGATGAAACCCATCCGAATCACACCTGACTTCTGAGTGCAAACCATGAAAGCCAGAAGAACATGGACCAAAGCATTGAAAGTACTAAATGACTTTAGAAGCCAACACAGATTATTATACCCAGCAAAAATGTCAACCATAGTTGAAGGAGAAAGAAAAATCTTTCAGGACATAAACAAAATGAAAGAACACATGTCAAAAAAACCAACATTCATAAAATACTTGAAGCAATTCAAAGAACAGAGGAAAGGAGCAACTATCCTTAAGCAACCCAACAGATAAATTACCAAAAGCATAATAGAGTAAATAAATACCTAGACCAAGAAAGCAAACAAAAAATAAGTGGAAAGGAAACAACATACATCTCAATAATAACCTTAAATATTAATGATCTAAACTCCCCAATCAAAAGACATAGACTGGGAGAATGGACTAGGAAACAGAATCCACCTATATGCTGCCTCCAAGAAACCCATTTCACCCTCGAGGACAGATAGCACCTTAGAGTGAAAGGATGGAAAAAAATATTCCAAGTAAATGGTACCAAAAGGCAAGCAGGAGTGGCTATTCTAATATCAGACAAAATAGACCTCAGAGTAAAATTAATCAGAAAAGACAAAGAGGGCCATTATATCCTTATCAATGGAACAATTAACCAAGAAGATTTCACAATCTTAAATATTTATAAGCCAAACTATGTTGCACCAAACTTTATAACACAATGCTTCAGGACCTCAAGACACAGATTAATCCCAGTACGCTAATAGTGGGGGACTTCAGTACCCCACTAAGCCACCTGGATAGTCAGCTGGACAAAAAATGAACAGAGAGTCATCAGAACTAAACAATACAACACACCAAAAAGACCTCACAGATATCTACAGAATATTGCATCCAAACACCAGAGAATATACTTTCTACTCAGGACCCCATGGAACAGTCTCCAAAACTGACCACATACTGGGACACCAAAGAAACCTCAACAAATACAAAAGGATTGACATTATTCCATGCATTCTATCAGACCGCAGTGCAATAAAACTCAATATTAACACCAGGGTAAGCCCTACTAACTATAAGAATACATGGAGACTAAACAACACAATACTGAACAATGAGTGGGTCAGAGAAGAAATAAAGAATGAAATAAAAGCACTCCTGGAACTAAACGAAAATGGCAATACAACACAACAAAACCTGTGGGATACATTAAAGTCAGTCTTAACAGGGAAATGTATAGCCCTAAGTGCCCACATTAAAAAATAAAAATAAAAAAAAAAACAGAAGGAGAACAAGTAAACAATCTAACACTGCAGCTAAAAACACTTGAAAGACAACAACAAATGAACCCTAAACCCAACAGACAGGAAGAAATAACAAAAATCAGATCAGAAATCAATGGAGTAGAAACAAAGAAATAAATATATAAAATTAATGAATCCAAAAGTTGGTTCTTTAAAAAGATAAACAAAATAGACAGACCTCTAGCTCAGTTAACCAAAAGAAACAAAGAGCAACTCCAAATCAATAGAATTTGTAATGAAAGGGGAAACATCACAACAGATAAAGAAAAGATCCAGACAAGCATATGAGAATCCTTGAAAAAACCTATACTCTACTAAATTTGAAAACCTAAGAGAAATGGATGAATATCTGAAATCCTCAGATTCACCAAAGCTTAACCAAGAAGAGATTGACAGCTAAAACAGACCCATAACACTTGAGGAAATTGAAGATGCAATAGAAAGCCTCCTAACTAAAAAAAGCCCAGGCCCAGATGTTTTCAGAGCAGATTTCTATAAAATATTTAAAGAGGTCTTACAACCATTACTACTCAAATTTTTCAGAAGGATACAGACAGAGGGAAATATCCCAAATTCCTTCTACAAAGCCAGAATCACTCTAATACTAACACCAGGCAAAGACACAAACAAGAAAGAAAACTATAGACTCTTATCATTTATGAATACGGATGCAAAAATTCTCAACAAAATACTTGCAAATCGCATACAAACCCACATCAAAAAGATCATACATAATGACCAGGTTGGAGTCATACCAGAGATACAGGAATGGTTCTACATATGTAAACCAATAAATATCATAAAACACATAAATGGACTTAAAGACAAAAAACACACAATCATCTCAATTGATGCAGAAAAAGCTTTAGACAAAATCCAGCATCCCTTCATGCTTAAAGTCTTTTATTTTTCCCCCCTTTGGTCTTTTTTGAGACAGGGTCTCCCTGTAGCTCTGGCTGTCCTGGAACTCACTCTGTAGACCAGGCTGGCATCGAACTCATAGAGATCCGCGTGCCTCTGCCTTCCAAGTGCTAGGATTAAAGGCATGCGCCACCACGCCCGGCATTTATTTATTTCTGTATGTGTATCAATGTATTGTCTGCATGCAAGTTTGTGCACCTATGTCGTGCAATGCCGCGGAGGTCAGAAGAGGGTGTCGGATTCCCCTGGAACTGGAGTTCTCCTGGAATTGGAGTTTCAGATGGTTCTCGGCCAACATGTGGGTGCTGGGGATCGAACCCGGGTCCTCTGTAAGAGTGGTCGGTGCTCTTAACCACTAGGCCATCTCTCCAGCCCCTCATGCTTAAAGTCTTAAAGGGAATTGGACTGGAGGGATTATTCCTCAATGTAATCAAAGTCATATACAAGAAACCCATAGCCAACATAATCCTAAATGGAGAAAAGTTGGAAGCATTCCCCTTAAAGGCAGGAACATGGCACGGCTATCCACTATTGCCACTCCTCTTCAATACAGTGCTTGAAATGCTTGCTAGGGCAATAAGGCAAGAAAGCAAAATTAAAGGAGTACTAATTGGAAAAGAGTAAGTAAAACTATCCCTTTTTGCAGATGATATGATAGTTTACTAAGGAATGCTAAAACCTCCACCAGAAAACTCTTAGAAACGATCAAAAGTTTCAATAAAGTGGCAGGATACAAAATAAACCTAGAAAACTCAGTAGCCTCATGTTTGACAAAGGGGCCAAAAAAGCTTAATGGAGGAAAGATATCAGGGAAGTGAAGAGAAAATCCAGTCTGGGAGGAAACCTTCACCACTGATACTTCAGACAAAGCATTAACATCCAGAATATATAAGCTACTTAAAAAACAAAGAAGAAAACAAATGACCTACTCAAAAGATGGAGTAAAGAGTAGAACAGACTTCACCAGTAAGGAAGTAAAGATGGCTGAGAAACATCTTAAAATGTGTTCTACATCATTAATAATTGAGGAAATGCAAATTAAAACCACACTAAGATATCATCTCACTCCAATAAGACTAGCCAAGATCAAGAAAACAAAAGACACCAAATGCTGGAGAGGTTGTGGGGAAAGGTGAACACTCATCCATTGCTGGTGGGAATGTAAACTGGTACAACCACTGTGGAAAAGCAGTGTGGAGAACCCTTAAAAAACTCAAAATGAGCCTAGCACCCGACCCAGATATACCACTCCTGGATATATACCCACAAGAGGCATCCTACTGCAAAGATACATGCACAGCTATGATTATTGCAGCTCTCTTCACAATAGCAAAGACCTGGAACCAACCCAAGTGCCCCTCAACTGATGACTGGATAAAAATATATGGTACATCTATACAATGGAGTTCTATACAGCAGTAAAGAAAGATGACATCATGAGATTTGCTGGTAAATGGATGGAACTCGAAGCAATTATACTAAGTGAAGTAACACAGTCCCAGAAAAAAAAAGGCAAATGGTTTCCCTCATTTGTGAATGCTAACACCAAATCCCCAGTTGGCAGGCAAACTGAGCAACTTAACTGTGGTGTTCCAATGTGATTCTAAAAATGGGCTCTAGAATTGTCCTACCACTTATACTCACACATTGTAATTACCATATATGATGGAGGATATGTAGTCACCTTCTAAAAAAAGAATGTAAAGTTACGATTTTATACCTGCATGCAAATTTACTATTAAAATGTGAATCTCTAAATGTGTTTAGGAATCAGCCTATAGTTGATTTTCAGAATTTTTAATTTTGACTTATGTGTGGAGTGTATATATGCATATTTTGGAATAATATAAAATGAAAAAATAAAAAATAAAAATAATACTCTGCATAGGAAAATACTTTCTAAATCAAACAGCAGCTGCATAGGAAATAAGGTCAACAGCTGACAAGTGGGACCTCATCAAATTTAAAAGCTTCTGCACAGCAAAAGAAAAAAATAAGGTAGTGAGAGAAAACCCACAGAGTGGGAGGAAACCCTTACCAGTGATACATCTGACAGAGCATTAACATCCAGAATATATAGACTATTTAAAAACAAAGAAGTGAGAAAACAAATGACCTACTCAAAACATGGAGTAAAGAGCTGAACAGACTTCACCAGTAAGGAAGTAAAGATGACTGAGAAACATCTTAAAAAGTGTTCAACATAATTAAGGAAATGCAAATTAAAACCACTCTAAGACATCATCTCACTCCAATAAGACTATCCAAGATCAAGAAAAAAAAAGACACCAAATGCTGGAGGGGTTGTGGAGAAAGGGGGACACTCATGCACTGCTGGTAGGAATGTAAACTTGTACAACCACTATGGAAAGCAGTGTGGAGAATCCTTAAAATACTCAAAAATAGCCTACCTCATGACCCAGCCATACCACTCCTCGGTGTATACCCACAAGATTCATCCTACCACAAAGATACATGCACATCCATGTTTATTGCAGCTCTCTTCACAGTAGTGAAGAGCTGGAACCAACCCAAATGCCCCCTCAACTGATGACTGGATAAAAAAAAATGTGCTACATCAACACAATGGGTTTCTATGCAGTGCTAAAGAAAAATGACATCATGAACTTTGCAGGTAAGTGGGTGGAACTTGAAGCCATTACGATAAGTAATACAGTCCCAGAAAAAAAAAAAAAGGCCAATAGTTTCCGTCATTTGTGGATGCTAACACCAAATCCCGAGTTGTCAGGCATACTGAGCAACTTTATTATTATATGTTTTTGTATTTGAAAACAAGAGTGCTGTTATAATATGACCCTCTTAACAGGCTCTAGAATTGACCTACTACTTATATTCAGACATTGTAATTATCGTATATGGGTGGAAGATATGTTTTCATATTTATAGTAATATAAAATTAAAGGGAAAAATGTGAACCCCAAAACATATTTTGGAATTAACACACAGTTTATTCTCAGAGGTCATAATTTTGATAGATATGTGTTGTTTATATAGGCATATTTGGGAGCAATACAAAGGGGAAGGAACTACAACAACGTAAGGACTGGGTCAAAGAACTGACTGATAGAGTTAAATTCTGCTCAAAACAACAAGCCTCTGCAGAAGAAATCCTTGGAAAGACTGAAAGAAAGATGCAAGACATGTATGGCAGAATGCATAAACTGGAGTGTGGGGGAGAGACAGGGAGATGGGAATATATCCAAATTGGGCTGAAAAATGATGTATGAAATACAGAAAATATCAGTAGAAATATATCAGTAATTTTTAAAAAGACAAAAGAAAAAAATAATCCTCTGGTTTCTAAGTGGAAAATGAACTACAGAGAGTTAAGCTCCTATTAGCACAGTCTACTCAATACTGCAATTCTAATAGTTAATGTAGAAAGAAGCAGGTGAATTGATGTGATCTATGTGGAGATAAGATGGGATAAATTAGGAAAGAGCAGGGTAGAGGGACTCTGCTACAGCTGTGACCATATGGAGGAGCTGTGATCTCATTTGCAGGGTTATGGATGCTCAAGAATTTGGTAGCAAATAAGATGGTGAGAATAATGAACTTTGGTTGATATGAGTTTTTTTAATGCTTTTATTTTTAAGCTTGGAGTGGTGGCACACATCTTTAGTCCAAGCCTTCAGGAGGCAGAGGCAGGTGAATTTCTTTTGAGCTCAAGGCAAGCTTGGTCTACATAGTGAATTCCAGGCCAGCCAGGGCTACCTAGTGAGAACTTTTCTCAATTTTTTTTTTTTTTTTTTTTTTTTTTTTGTCTTTTCGAGACAGGGTCTCCCTGTAGCTAGCCCCAGATGTCCTGGAACTCACTCTGTAGACCAGGGTGGCCTTGAACTCACAAAGATCTGCCTGCAGAAATCGTGGTCTGGATACTTTGGAATTAATTACTTAAGAGATTGTGACACACAGAATTTACAGTCTTATTTTATGATCACATTGCTAAATTTCATTGTCGAGAGAAGAGTGCATATATTTCTGTAAAGTAGCTCACTAAGATTTAAAACTGAAAAATTTCAAGTATCACACTCAAATCACTTTTATTGGACTTAGTAATTTGTACATATTTCCTCTTATAATAAAACATCACAAAGTATAACAATTTTAAATATACATTTTCATTCCAAAAAATTTCCAACAATAATTTTAATTGGCTGATTTTAAATAATTTTAAAATGGCTGATTTATTTTTATTTGTATGTGTGTGCCTGCATGTGTCATGTGTGTGAGGGTGGCCACAGAGGCCAGAGGAAGGCATCAGATCTTCTGGAACTGGAGTTAGAGGCTGTTGTAAGCCATCTGATATGGGTGCTAGGAACAAATCTCCAGCCCTTTGCAAAAGTAACAAATGCTTTTAATCACTGAGCCATCGTCCCAGACCCTAAAATAATGTCTAATTTTTAAATTCACTTTAAGTGTTAAAATTCTACTTTTGAATAGTAAACTACAACTGCAAACTTAAAGCACCACAATTTTGCACATTTCTCTCTTATTATTTATGCTGTTTCCAAATTTTAAATTATATATATATACATATATATATATATATATATGTTAAAAATTTTGGACAGGTAGGTGGAATGGTTTCTGTTGCAATATTATCTGAGAGATTCTCTTTGTTTATTATCAAATGTATTTTGTGGTATAATTGCTTTATATCAAACTATTGTTCATTCTTTTGTCCTTTTTCCTTTCCACAAAAACTATAGTTTACAGTCCCAGAAAAACAAGAGTTGAATGGTCTCCCTCATTTGTGGATGCTAACACCAAATCCTCAGATGAAAGGCAAGCTGAACAACATTATTATTATATTTCTGTTTATCTGAAAGCAACTATGTTGTTACAATGTATATCTCTTAACGGGCTCTAGAATTCCATCCACCACTTACTTTCAGACTCTGTAATTACTGTATTGAGTGGAAAGTATGTATTAATATTTTAGAGTAATATAAAATTAAAAGGAAAATATGAACTCCTAAACAAACAAACAAAAAATATGGAGGGAAAGATGCAAGACATTTATGGAAGAATACATGATCTGGGGTGGGGTGGGGGGAAGGGAAAGGGGAATTTGTCTAAACTGAACTGAGATATGATGTCTGAAATACACAAAACATCAATAAAAGCATTATAAAAATTAAAAAACTATAGTTACTAAAGTATCACTAGCAATTATGCAGTTAAACTGTTCCTTGATATGTATGAGTTGAATTTTTAGTACTGATCTTAGTTAACTAAATTCCTTGTCCTTTCTCTTCTCCCACATATAATATGGTTTTATTTAGCTGCTTTGCTGTTTAAAATGTTTAAATGTAATTTTCTTTTAAGAGTCGAATGCTTTGACCAAGTCACAAGGCAATATTTTTGTGCATAAAATGCATAGAAAGATAGAAAAGGAGGCTTTTGTCCCTATTTTTAAAGTGTAATTTTAAAAAATCAAATGTATAGCTGAATCTAGGGAAATAAATACTTTAAGATATAAAGATAGCATTCTTTATGGATTTTCTCTGTTGCTGAAAAATGATTTAATGATAGCTTCGAGCAGGGAAGAATCTCTTATATTAAATTACATGTTTCTTTGATTAATACTTAGATGGTTTTCTAACCAGCTCCCAATGGTGGTCTGCCAGCTTCACTCAGGAGATGGCCTCTGTCCTTCTAAGTAGGTAGGTGGTGCCACCCTCAGCTTTAAATTTAATCTTGCAAAGAATGCAGAAGGACCTTCTTCTGTTGTTCTTATGGGGGGGTCACTTTTGTTTTCTGGTGGGTTTTCTTGTTTGCTTCCTTCTTGTTTGTTTATTTGTTTTCAGTGTTGTGGTGCTAAGTAGTACTGTTGGAATGGAAATTCCTATGCAGCTGAAGCTGGCCTTGATCTCCTGATCTTGGCTTTGTCTCCAGAGCGCTGAATTAAACGTGTGTGTGCCACCACACCTTACTGCAGAATGCCTTTCTTAAGATCCTTATCACATCATCATTCCTCTGCTTAAATGGTTCCAGGGATTTGTTCTTATATTTAGTAAAACATTCAGCTCTTTACTAGGGTCTAGAAGGCACTGCATACTTTATAGCTTGCTTTTGTCTCAAGTCCATCTCTTGTGTGAGGTCCTCCATCTTCTTCAAGATAAACATGCTGATTCTTATCATGGTGTTGTTTTCCCTTCTGCTAGGAACCAACAGCCCTGGTTCTGTCTGTGTTGAGCTTCATCCATCAGTGAAGCCCACCTTTAGTTGTTACTTCCTCAGAGATGTAGCCCCTGCCCAACATCAGCACAGACTTATTTGTTTATAAAAAAAAATTACATCTGCCTTTCTTGTAGTTTTACTAGCTTCCTATTTATCATAACCTAAAATTATTTTGTTTTGAATTTTCTGTTTATTTGTACTTAAAACTACTGTTTTTCTGTTATCAAACATTTTTCTCTTGTACATTTTCTTTAAAATATTTTACTATTTTATTGTTTGAGACTTAGTATCTATACAATGTGTTTTCATCAAATCCACTCTGCTACCTCCTCTGCAATTCCTCCCCAATCCAAAACACCACATGTCTCTCCCATCTCCATGTACTGATTTTTTTTGTTTTGTTTTGTTTTGTAATAAACCCACTCATTCCATTTATTGCTACTCATATGTACATGAATATAAGGTCATCCACTGGCTCACAGGTGCCTCTCAAGGACTGCATCCCTTGAGAAGAAAACTTTCTCTGTCAGCAGCCATGAGTTGCCAATAGCTCCTCACTAGAAGACTTCTGAAGCCCCCCCACCCCCACCCCCAATCTGATGGCTGGGATTTTGTCTGGTTTGAACTTCTATGCATATAGTCATAGTTATTGTGAGTTCATGTTTAAAACAAACATGTCATGCCCAGAAAATACTGCTAAACACATTTTTATGTATTTGGTGCTTTGTCTGACACATTAAAAGACTTAGTAAATGCCTTTTAAATCAATAGTTGAAGGATAGTTTGAAGGGCATGAAAAGAGTTTTAATCTAGTAAAATGAGCTTTCATCAGCTTATGAAGCCCATTAACATAATCGTATATTGCTAATTTGACTTACTGATACATAGTAGATAATACTTATCTAATCACCCACTAATTTGGGTGTTATGCTTGTGAACTTTCTCCCATGGGTTCCCATGTTTGCACTGTTGGCTGCCAGTTGGTAAACTGTTCTAGGAAGCTGTTAAACTTTGAGCAAGTGAGGTATAGGCTCATGGGAGTGGATTGTTGAGGGTTTAGCATACTAGTGTCTGAGATGCGTATGATTCCTTCTACAGATAGACTGAGTCTCAAAGCCCGATACCTCCTTTAAGGCTCAGGAATGGGAATATCAGGACAAGAATTCCCTTCTCTTTCATCATGGCCTCTCCATCTCTCCTGGCTTTGCTACATCTTAGAATATGTCCTCTTGATATCTTCCGAAGGAGCCAGGAGATACACCAGAGAAAATGAGGTTAGAAACAACATTTCCATCAATCTTCACCTCTTTTATCTATTTCAGAATATGAAACTCTCATTTACTGTGCCTAGCTATTCTTCATCTAAATATCTTGTCACATATCACATGTCTTGATTTCTAAATATTGCTTATTAGTATCACAATTTTTCTTGTGTATAAATAATTTTTCTTTACTGAATTTTTGGTTCAGTCTGTCATCTTTATTTCCAGATTCTAGCACAGAATTACTACAACTGATCTTTCTTCCATTCTCATGACTGGCAAAGACTTTGGTAAGGGAAAGCATGACAGATTCTTGTCTCTCCTCAATTAAAATATTATTGTGGTTTCTCATAGCCTCGTGGATGAAGGTCAAGTCCCTCATTTTCTTTAGAATGCTCTTCAATTTTAGATGCCCAAGAGCCTTACAATGTGTTCTGACTTGAGGCCACTAGCATATTTCATAGGTCCTGTGACCGTGGCTTCACAGTTGCTGCCTGCCACTCCCCTGGTCAGTCTCTGCTCTTCTTTCCATCACCAACCAGAATATCACATCTTCTCTCAGCTTCCTTGGCCTTCTGCATTTCCAATGATGGTCATTCTCTCATCCTTTATGTATTTATATATCAATTTCTCAGCATTTATTTGCTGGGGTGAAATAAATCATATTATTAGATTATTAAGTCTGGACAAGACAGTAGTTGTTTTCCCTTTTAATTGTGTGACAAGATATCCAAGGCAGTTAGCATAGTACCTAACCCAGAGGCTCTTAACACAAGGTAATTGAAAACATAAAAAAATGGAAAAAATTTCCACTCAAACACTTCAGAAAGAAAGGAAAAAAGTGGATTTTCCTAATCTATATTGCTGTCTTGTTACCAGCCTTTGTAGACATCCAGAAAAAATAAACTCTCTGAAAGGCACATGTTGGGTTCCTGCCAAGACCAATTGCCTCTGCAGTTGCCTTGGTCACATTTCCTCAGGTTTCTGGGTCTTTTCTGCTTACATTTCACACTATAGCTTTCTGTAAAACCATGAAGCCCCTTTCATTTCACATTATCAGACAATCTCTGGAAAGTTGGGATTGAAGAATAATGAGGTTACCAAGTCCAATCTTCAAAGGAACCCAAATCATCTCTTTTGACAGGTGTAGTATTCAATAGTATTCAATGATAATTCATGACCTATCTGCAAATACGCTGTGACAAATTTTATGGAAGTAATGAAATTTTAGTAATCCCAGACAGCTCTACCATGATCTCTGCTATTGAATATGTTTTCCTGGTGATAAGCAACTTAAAGAAAAGAGATTAAAGCCTGCTCTTTTAATGAGATTGAAGGAGGGTGGCATTGAGATTTATGATATGATAGTAAATTGGCTGCAAGTGGAAAAAAAAGAGTTTATGAAATTGGCTGTTGTAAAGCACAACCACAGTGAAAGATCTGCTAATGGTTTTATGATTGAGGTTCAGTATCAGAGCTTTCTTTTCACTTAGAGTTTTTCTATAACCAAAATAAAACAATAAAAATCTAAAGTGTAGCTATCCAAGCAAGAAGGTGGGGAGGTAAATGATAGTTCTAAATAATTGAAAGTTGGTAGTAAAGGTTAAGGGGTAGAGATTTTACAATCTTCCCTTAATGAATTTCTTTCTTCAGTATAAGACCCAGAGAGACAAATGTGATAATTCAAGTCAATTACATAAACATATTCTAAACTTTCCTCACCTTTGCCATTCTTCTTTGATATTCTTAACAACATTTCCTTCAATCTAAATTCCATAGGAGACCCATTATTGAGTGTTAATGTACTTTGGCAGTTTCTTTTATTTTAGTGAATTCTATTAGAAATAAAAGTTATGCCCACATACACAAACAAGGGCATTAGGAATTTTACAATCAATGCCCACATACACAAACAAGGGCATTAGGAATTTTACAATCAATGGGACTTAAAAAATAGAAAAATTGCTTTTATTCTAATAGTAAAATATTAGAGCCAATTCCGGAACCTTATAAGCTAGCATTTATATTTAATAAAGGAGAAAATAAATTCTGAAAATGTGAAAAGGGTTATTTAAAGAACCTAATTTTCTTAGAACTTTCTAAGTTTATTGTCATCATTAAAGTTCATACTCTCATGATCTCTTACCTTGACAAACAATGTAATATCTCATAGCCAGTGTAAAGACACATATTATAGTGCTTGTTAATTTGTTTGGAACTTGCTATGAAGACTAGGCTGACCTCAATTTCACAAAGGTTCCATCTGCCTCTGCCTTCCAATTGCTAGAATGAAAGCCATGTGCCACAACTACATCCAGCTTAACACAGGTCATATTTAATCAGCTTTTCCCAGAGCATTATTTTCCCACTTTGTCCCATTAGCATTAACAGTTTTTATTTAATGGCACCTGGGAAATATGATTTTCTAGAATGATGCAAAGAGACTCAAGCTCACAAATGCATATAGCCCCACTGTAGAGTCATTTCTTTGCTATCATATCTAACCACTTCAACTTACTATACACTTCAGTCAACTTACCTCAAACAGAGATATGGTAAATGAATGTGTTGCTTTCAGTATCGAAAAAGGAAGACCATTACTCACATTCATTTCACTCTTTCAAAGTCCTGCATCAAAAATATCAAAAATAATGTACAGATAACATGCAAAATCTAAAAAGATCAAGGAAAATATTTATACAGAAAATACAAAGTATTGCTATTTAGCCCAATCTCCTCAAAATTGGACACAAAATGGTAGCAAAGTGTTAAGAGGTGAGGAGCATTCACAAAAGAACCCTGCAACTTAGCCTGCTCTCCTCACTTGCCACAGTTATAAATGTCTTTGTTTGAAATGTTCCCAATGATGTATCTTGTTTAAACCAGCACTAAACATGTGTCTGGTTTTTATCACTGGAGGAATAACTGCACTTCTCTACTCAGCTATAATCCAAAAGGAAGAACAAGAGGCTATTCTTAAATATTATGCAAATGCAATCAACAAAGAATGATATCTGACAAATTAAACATAAAAGCAAAGGAACTAGGCACATACCCTTCGCCAGTGAAGAAGACTCTAGAAATGCCTTGTTATACTCAGAGACTGGTAAACTGCTCTTGCTTTTCTCACAAAAAACATTAAAGGGAGATCTGATTTTGGACTCCTAAAATATTTCCATTCGAAATTCTGTTGTTTGGAACATTTTACAGTCAGCCCATTGATAACATCTTAGTGGATGCACAGCTGGAACTTCTCTCAGATGAGCCTAATGACTTTTTCTGTTAATACTTCACCTCCTTCAGTTCCACCTCTCCAGACAGCACAACATACTGAGCACTGATTTATTCCAGCTTGCAGGCTGCCCTTGCTTTTTCTCTGTCCAGAATGTAGGAAGGTCACAGGGAACAACAGTGTCTCTCATAGACTTACGCACTGTAACTGAGGCCAGTGCTTCTTCTAGCTCGAGGTTTATTATTTGGATATTTGAGTCCTGCTTGGTTTGAACTTCTTGATTTGTTTCTTGCCTTCTCTTAAATTAAAAATACTGCTGGTGCCTATGTATTTCAATGTGTGTTTTCATCAAGGCTTTAAGCTTTATTTGCTTTTTGACATTGCTTCTCTTGAGAAGGTAATTTCAAGTTTCTTTATCATGTTAAATAGATACCATCTCTACATCAAACACAACTCTAGTTCTTCATAGACTTTCTTTCTTTTGTCCATTTTTAAGAAGCCCGGAAGTGCAGGATTGAAGGAGAATAAAACTACCATCAACTTTAACTCCTTTTTAATACTTGAACATCTGGAGTTCTGCTCAAACATGCCCTACAATGTGGAGCTCATTTCCTTGCTAAGAAACACATTCTATCTTCAGTACCTAAAATGTCTCAGTTTTTATTTGAACTGAAACTGTTGCTTTCATCTGTGTTTTCAATACCTTTCCAACAATATCTGACTTCTAAATGCTCTTCTTTGGGATGCAATTTGCAAAAAATATATCTACAGATAACATGCAAAATCTAAAAAGATCAAGGAAAATATTTGTACAGAAAATACAAAGTATTGCTATTTAGCCCAATCTCCTCAAAGTTGGACACAAAATGGTAGCAAAGTGTTAAGAGGTGAGGAGCGTACATTTTCTTTCCTCTACCTACTCCAAAAGCTTAGTCACCTCTGTGGGTTTGACCGCTCAGTGGTAAAAACTACTAAATTCTTTGCTGTAATTTGTTAACTATCCTAATGTACAAAATGACCATAGCATATATCACATCTCAAATACACTGTAGTCATATCATTTCTGAACTCTAGAGGTTACTCTACAAATAGCCTAATCTAAGAATAAAAACTAATGTTTGTAAAAGCCACAGTGTGTAATAATTCTTGCAATTTAAAAGTCACTAAAGTCAAATTATGTAACTCATTATAGAGACCCTAGGTAGGATTTTATACCCAAATTAGAACAATTGTTTGTATCTGTTTTGATTATATTTTACTGTATTAGGTTTAATCTAATCTTTTTCAGAGAAGCCTAATTGGACTTGAGTCCAGAAATAAAGACTGAGACACTGGAAAAATACAGTTTGTGACAACTCTTACCCTAAACTTCACAGAAGATATGACAGAGAAAATGAATTACTGAAAAAGAAGAGTGACATTATCTCTCAAACAGAATAAACTATATTTATAAAATGTAGGAAAATAGATTCTTATATATAAGTTTTAATTAACTATGGATTAGTTATTGTGTAAACCTCACCAAAAATTTAATCTCTGGCTTAATAACTAACCCTTACACATGAGTCAGAAGCATAATTATTAAATATAAAAAATCAAAAGATTAAATAACAGTATTTGTCATCTTTGTGTGTTGAATATAAGGTACCCCAAGGAATACAGGTAATATGAATCTGTGACTTTCAGATCAAAACTTATGCACCAATGCCAGTCATTTCTGCACTTGCCTAATAACAAGAAACTAAAATAGTTAGCATGACCATGTAAGTTAAAGACAGAAATGTAATTGCCTTCGTCAGGAGCAGGACAAGGTGGGCTCAAGTCCAAGCACTACTGAGGGGAAAAATGAAAATTTTACTTCTAAAAAGTCAGCCGGGCATGGTGGCACACATCTTTAATCCTAGCACTTGGGAGGCAGAGGCAGGAGGATATTTGTGAGTTCAAGGCCAGCCTGGTCTACAGAGGAATTCCAGGACAGCTGCAGCTACAGGGAGACCCTGTCTCGAAAAGACCAAAAAAAGAAAAAAAAAAGTTATTGAGCACCTTCTTGCCACAGAATATTCCAGGAACTATTCCAGTGTCATGGCTAACAAAATAATAAGTCCTGAGGATATGGAGCAGAGAAATAAACAAAAAAGTTAAACTAATCCTAAACTGATAGGAGGGGTTTTTTTTGTTTTTGTTTTTTGTTTTTTGTTTTTTGTTTTTTTGTTTTTTTTTTTTTGAAGAAGAAGAAGAAGAAGAAGAAGAAGAAGAAGAAGAAGAAGAAGAAGTTGTTGTTTGCTTCAAACTCCCAGAATTCCACCACCTCTGCTTCTTGAGTGCTGGGATGAAAGGCATAGGCTCAGCTACTTCAGTATTTCTTTTAAAAGATGCTGGTAAAAGTCAAGAAAGTTCCTAAGACAGCATTTAAAATGAATGTCCAGCTACTGGAACGGTTAGAACACTCAAGGTGCTGAGGGAACTGCAATTGTGCATATGCTGAACAAAGGCCCAAATATCAAGGGGGCAGTCAGAGATGTTTGTGATCCCAGTTGTAGGTACTTTTAGCTATGAAATGGCCATGGCTTTCACTTTGAGAGAGGTGAGAAGGCTTTCGTGAGTATTCACAGAAAGGGATGTTGGAAGAGTATTATCATGGCTTTTCTACTGAATACAGGTTACAGGGGAGGATATGGGAGTTCAATCAGGAATGAAATGACAAAAATCTATATGAGATAATGGTGTCACAAAATAGAGCAGTAACTATAAAATTAATGAGAAATAAGTTGCCAAAAATCTGAAAATATTTGAAAGGTCAAATATGATATCAATACAAGTTCCACCGGGAAAGCTGTTAAGAAATATAACAAATAATGCCAGGCGTGGTGGTGCAAGGCTTTAATCCCAGTACTCAGGAAGCAGAAACAGACGGATCTCTGTGAGTTCAAGGCCAGCCTGGTCTGCATAGCGAGCACCAGACCAGCTGGGACTAAAGGGAAACCCTGTCTCCAAAGGACCAAAATAAATAAATAAATAAATAAATAAATAAATAAATAAATAAATAAATAAAATAAATACAAGAATATTTATGTCCTTAATATTTACACTCATGAAAAGTTGAAAGAAATCAATATCAGAGTAGTAATAACTCAAAAAAAAAAGCTAGGAATTCAACTACATTTAAATTTTTTATTTTATTTGTATGTGTATGTGTATTTTGCCTTCATGTCTGTAAGTACACCTCTGCATACAATGCCCACTGAGATCAGAAGAAAGCATCCGATGATCCCTGAAAACTGGAATTACTGATGGTTGTTAGCTTTCAAGTTGGTTCTGGGAACCCGAACTGAAGTTCTGTGCAAGAGCAGACAGTGCTCTTAACCACTGAGCCATCTCTCTATCCTCTCAATTGTATTTTCAATAGCACCAGGTAAATCAATCTTTGATGAAGCTAAATCCAATTGACATTTCTCCAATTTTGTTCTATGGATTATTTGTAACACACAACATATTTCCCTGGTGTTAAAATTACATGACATATCCAAAAAATAAAAATAAAAAGAAAACAACAGCCGGGTGTGGTGGCGCACTCCTTTCATCCTAGCACTTGGGAGACAGAGGCAGGCGGATCTCTGTGAGTTCAAGGCCAGCCTGGTCTACAGAGTGAGCTCCAGGCCAGCTGGGACTAAAGGGAGACCCTGTCTCAAAAATACCAAAAAATAAAAATAAAAAAAATAAAATTACATGACATATTAAACTCAACCTTTCAAGGAGTCTCAGGAAACAGAAAAAAATTTCTTTGAAAAACTTAAGCTTGTTAATTATTAAATATTGAATTTCAGAATTTTGCTTTTTTTGGAAATTAAAGTTTCAGGACTATAAAACAAGATTCTTAGATTTCGATTTTTCTTCTTCCTCCTCCTCTTTCTTTTCCTTCCCCTCTTCCTCCTCCTCATCTTCTTCCTTCTTTATGTTTTTGAGAAAAAAAAGTCTCGTTCTATAGTCCAGGCTGATCTGGAGGGCACTATGCACTAGGTAGGCCCCCACAGGGCTGGAACATGTAGCAGTCTTCCCTGCTCTGCCTCCTGAAGGATTGTTTGCATGCATGCACCACTACACCTGACTAAGGAACTTCCTTTTCTCTGGTTCATTTTCTTTTACTATCAGTGCAATAAAGTAAGCTAATTTCATTAAAGTGAGAAAATACTCTCTCTTTTTATTGGCAGACACTGGCATAATTATTTTGTTTAAAGTTGAACCTCATCGGAAGCTAGAAACAGATCCTGTGTCAGACACTCAGGATGGCCCAGAGAGATCCCAAGCATTTTGGTCCTCTTCACAGTAATTCCTACATCTTGAGTAAGGGGCCAACTTAACAAATTACTTATTTTTTTTATTTTTGTCCTTTATTTGTTTATTTTTTAAGGGATTCTACAATATAAGAGCACAGTTTTTTTCAGATAACATTGACGTTGCTCAGTTTGCCATACAATTAGGTAATTGGTGCATTTTTTTTTTAAGTGAGCCGAATTGTTAAGCATAAGCAATGAATGCAAGTAACATTCATGTAAAACCAATTTGCAAGTATCTTTGTCCAAATTTTGAACAACCCAAGGTTCCCATAGTCCAGTTGGAGAAGCTTGTATGCACAAGCATGTTGATCAAATAACAGTCCAGTCTATATTGCTGTAGTCTCACGATTCACCCCAATCTCTCCACAGCCCTTACATTCTACCATGCCTTCTCTTCCACAAGTTGGGAAAGGGGCACAAGTGGGTGAGAAGCAAAACAGTCTATTTTCTCCGGAGATATCATTTTGGACTCTAGTCTGTTCAGGCTGTTCCCCTTCATGAGTTGACAGCTTGTCCAGGGGTACCTTTTTAATCCTACTAACAAAGCACAAGCAATTAGATGTACAAGCATTTATTTTTTTAATTTTATTTATTTATTTATTTATTTTCTATGTGTATGAATTTACTATCCTGGAACTGGAGTTCTCCTGGAATTGGAGTTATACACGGTTCTCAGCTGCCATGTGGGTGCTGGGGATCGAACCTGGGTCCTCTGCAAGAGCAGTCAGTGCTCTTAACCACTAGGCTATCTCTCCAGCCTGATGTACAAGCATTTAAACAATACTAATTATTATGGCAAGCTAAGCTGTGAGCATAGACATAGATGTTTGGATGGTATGCTGATCCACAAACTGTAGTTTCTCTATAAATGTGACAAGTTCTTATTGTGGCTTATAACATCTCCTAACCACTAGAGGACATAAGCTTGTGGCATCTGCTGTGAATTATTCCTCCAAGGAGAGAGCTAATAGCCAATTAGATTTGGGATATATATCTATATATATATATGATATCATATATAGATATATATATATATCCACATGGCTGCCACTGGTTGCACAAGTCTATCTCCATGAGAGTTGGGGTGTAGCTGATCTGACGGAGGAGGCTTGCTTGACTCAAGGAGGCCCACTTTTGCTTTAATTGCTTTAATGGCCCTTTGGCAATGCTCTCTCTATTTGATTCAAGGCCACTGTACATTAGCAAGTCACATATCAAAACATTTTTTCAGATGGACCAAAGACCTCAACGTGAAACCCCAAACTCTGGAGGTGATAGAAGAAAAGCTTGGCAGCAGACTACAAGACATAGGCATAGGAAAAGACTTCCTAAATCAGACAGCAGCTGCACAAGAAATAAGATCGACAATTGACAAATGGGACCTCATTAAACTCAAAAGCTTCTGTACATTGAAAGAAACAATAAAGGAAGTGAAGAGAAAACCCACAGAGTGGGAGAAAACCTTCACTGCTGATATATCTGACAAAGCATTAATTTCCAGAGTATACAAGCTACTCAAAAAACAAAGAAGAAAGAAAACAAATGAATCACTCAAAAGATGGAGCAAAGAACTAGAACAAAGAATAGAGACTTCACGGAGGAGGAATTAGAGATGGCCGAGAAACATCTTAAAAACTGTTCAACACCACTAATAATTAGGGAAATGCAAATTAAGACCACTTTAAGATATTATCTCACTCCAATAAGACTGGCCAGGATCAAGGAAACAAATGATACCAAGTGCTGGAGAGGTTGTGGAGAAAGGGGAACACTCATCCATTGCTGGTGGGAATGTAAACTAGTACAGCCTCTATGGAAAGCAGTGTGGAGAACCCTTGGAAGACTCAAAATGAGCTTGCCATTTGACCCAGTCATACCAGTCCTGGGTATATACCCACAAGACTCATCTTACTGCAGAAATACATGCACAGCAATATTTATTGCAGCTCTGTTCACAATAGCAAAAAGCTGGAACCAACCCAAATGCCCCTCAACTGATGAGTGGATAGAGAAAATGTGGTACATGTACACAATGGAGTTCTATGCAATAGCAATAAAGAAAGACAACAAATTACTTACAACGAAGCGTATGTCAGAAGTGATGGATGTCATTTCTCTAATTAGATTACTGAAGACTGGCTTCTACCTTGTCACTCTTCTCTCATCCTGGTACTCTCATTCCTTTCTTTCACTAACTACCTGGTATATTACAAGATGTTCCAGTAGAGATATTAAAGGGCAAGGAACTGAGCCAAGCTTCCTGGCAGCAGCTCAGAAGGAGCTAAGTTTTCCACTATGATCTAACAAGAGACTAAGTCCTGACAAGTATCACATAGGGCCCGTCACAGAAGAGCCAGGACATGACTGCCACTCCGAGATTTACAAAAGGAGAGAGTATAAATAAGGCCCACCTTGATTCCTGACCAATAGAAGCTGTAAAATGACATTTATGCATTGTTTTAAGTAGTTGTGTTTGGGAATATATTATAGAGTGACTGATACATAATAGAGTCATTTGGTACACGGATGGATTTAAGAGAATAGTTAAAGCAATAGTGGACACTTTTAAATAGAGCACCTTTAAATTTTTTGAATGTTTATGGCATTTTTATTTGATAATAGCCAACTATAAAATGTGTAGAAATAGAAACTGGCTTATAAGAACAATAAAAGCTGGCATACTAGACCAAAACGATGTGGCTAGAATAAGAATATACTTAAGAGCTGACCTGTGACAGCATCGTGTTCTGCTCTACCTATGGAATGGGTGAGGCGGCAAGGGTAGGCTTGTTGCTATTCTACACTGCTTACATGTTGTGATTTCAATAATCATTGAACTTACATAATAATGTGATGCGCTCCCAAATGCCTTTTAGATGCACCTATGTCTTCCTTTCACTATTCCTTTTGCTTTTTTACCCGTTTCAGTCTTCTAGCTATTAAAGTTGATCTGGTGTTCCACTTATGTTTGGCAGAAAGCATGAACCCTGGTGGGGTAGGGGGTGGGGTAGGAACGGGGACATGGGTCTAGATTTGATTTGTAATATAATCATATATATATATATATATATAATTGTCATCCTTTCATTAAAGAGCTATGCCCTGACCAAGATACCATCCAAGCATATGTGTCTGTGCCCATAGCATAACTTTTTATAATGGTTAATATTTGTTTCTATTTGTATTTTATTACTAGAATTAAAAGGGGACTCTTTTTTATTCATATGAGTGTACTGTCTCCATGTAGATTGGTGCACGTGTGTCGTGCACTGCCGCAGAGGTCAGAAGAGGACATCGGATTCCCCTGGAACTGGAGTTAAAGACAGTTCTTAGACACCATCTGGGTGCTGGGAATTGAACCCAGGTCCTCTGCAAAGAGCAGTCGGCACTCTTAACTGCTGACCCATCTGTCCAGCCCCAAAAGGGGACTCTTAAATGAACCACCAGTCCATTTTAAATAGAACTTGCACCCAAAAGTTTGATGTGTCACCTGAGAGGGAAAGAAAGGATTTTCCTGTCTCTAACTCTCTCCCCTCCAAAGTCCAGCGACTCTTGTGGAAAAGGTTGTCACATAACATTGTAAGGGCCAAAGACGGGAGGTGAATTGTGAGATCAGAGCAAAAACAGACTAGACTTTTATTTGATCAGCAGGGAATTGGGGACCCTGAGTCATATAAGAATGTGACTCGGATGCTTGCTAATTGGGTTTACATGTATATTCCTTATGTTTGTTGCCTATGTTTACTAACTGGTAAAATAAAAATTTAAGAAAGCTGAAAAAAACTGTGTTGAGCCACAAGACACTTCCTAAGAAACACAGTCTTACTTCATGGCAGGTTTTTTTTTTTATTATTATTATTAAAGTTTGACATGGAATATTATATAAAGAAAGTTAATTATATAAAGAGTAAATATAGGGTTGAAAGCTACTGTGGCAGAGCTGAAATGTTCTGGCTTGAGGGCCTTAACCACAGAGGACCCTGAGGAGGCCAACCAGAAGATACAGAAGGACATCCGCTTCTGGGAGTCACTCCATTATCTTTTCAAAAATGGGGAGAGAAGACTGGGTGTCACAGTGGAGAGCAAGGTACGAAAATCCTGTTGCAGTGTCTCCTCCTCTCTGCTAATGAAATGGTCCAGAAAAGCAGAGACTCAAGGAATGGGTCCGGAATCTACGGAATATATTGTGTGCTAAGAACAGGCTGGGCAGTGAGACCCAACCTTCACAGCTAAACCATGCTGTCTGAAGTACAAAGGCTGCCACGTGGTCACAGTATGTGTGTATCCTGTGATATTCCTACTCTGTGAGTACAGATGGAATTGTAACATATTGAACTCCCCTTCTAACAAATGGGCATTTTAAGGGGATTGTGGATGAATGCTGATATTCTTCTATTCTCTTGGTTACTTCAGATCTACAACTCGAACTCTGTTCAGACTTTCAGAATCAACAGGGTGTAGGGAGTCAGCACACAACCACAAGGACATTTCACTGCAGGAGCATTAATGAAAAAAAATTGTCACCAAAACTAAAAAAATAGTAAATATAATAATAATAATAATAATAATAGTAATAGTAATAATATAGCACTGATGGATAATATTGATTGCCACCTTATCAGTATCTAGAATCGCCTTGAGAATGTCTTAAGAGCATTTCTGGATTCAGCTAACTGAGGTAGAAAGATCTCCTTTAAATATCACAAAAAAAAGAAAAAAAATAAGTATCATGACACCCTTCCATGAACTGAGGTCCTGTTCTTCATAAAAAGGAGAAAACGACCTGAGCATCAATCATTCTGCTTCCTAACTTCAGATGCAACGTGAGCAGCCACCTGGAGCTCCAGTCTCCATGACTTCCCTGCTGCGATGAACTATAGTCTTAAAATATGAAACAAAATAAACTTTTTCTTCTTTATGTTGATATTTGGCAGGTATTTTGCTGCAGCAATAAGAAAGTTCACTGACAAAGCCCATGAGAAGCCTGGTTTGTTATGGTTTGTAACAATCGCAGGGGCAAAGAGCTGGAGCTCTCCCAAGAATTTTGTTTCCTTAACTCAAGGAAGTATTTTTGTTCTGTGTACATTATGTTCCTGTATGAATTTCAGGTAGGATATGTCACCTACTAACAGCAGAAAATGAGGCAACTGGTTTCTTCACCTACCTGCCTTTCAAAGTCTTCAAAGACACTTGAAAATCAGTAAACTTCACTAGTCTACGATGGCCTTTCTGGTTATAAATTTTACATATATCAGTTATGCTTCAGCCCAGAGTTTATTTCAAAATCAACACCTACCATTTATTTGCAATATGGTCTTGCAAGAGTTATCTTATACTTTTGATTTTTTTTTCTTTAACATGGTGGTCATGAACTATAGAACATATGGTTTAATGATCATACAAAATGATGAAAATGGGATTTATTCACTCAGATCTTTGACCTGAAAATATGAAAGGATTACTGCTATCTTATGTGACATGTTGCACCACTGTGGACTAGGAATGGGTTCATGAGTGCTTGCTCTCTCTTATTTGAGGAGATTGTTATGATAAATCTGTGTGAGACAACAGTAGACCGTCTTCTGATATTCTATTGGAATAGCACAGAATTTTAACTAACTGTAACAAAATGAATACTACTGAAATATGTATTAATGTCCCCTAGAAATGGAGAGTTGACAGATATTAAAATATGTTGATATAAAATTCCAGTTTCTGTTCCTTTCATTCATGCCTCTGCATTTACTTACTGAAGAAATGACTTGTGCCAGGTATGGTGGTAAATGCCTGAATTCCTAGCATGTGGGATGTGTAGGCAGAAGAATTAGTTTAGTTGATCCACCGCCACATAGGAAGTCTGAGGCCAGCATAGGACATAAAGACCTTGTTGAGAGAGAGAAAGAGAAAGAGAGAGAGAGAGAGATTTGGAGAGATGGTTCAGTGGTTAAGAACACTGGCTGTTGTTACAGAGAACCCAGGTTCAGTTCACAGCACCCAAATGGCAGCTAACAACTCCAGTTCCAGTGGATCCAATCCTTTTGGCCTCCTGGCTATTGCAGGACCTGGGTGCACTTTCATGTAGGCAAAACATACCTACACATAAAATAAAAATAAATCAATTTAAAAAATTAAAAACAAGGGGAGTATATGAGAGAAAGATAGATTCTTTCATAAAAGAACAACTAAAACTATTCAAAACATGTTTTTCTCAGTGAATTGGTGGAAATAACTTCTGAAACCCTTATATTCTACTTCTTTCTTAGATCACAGAGGACAAATACATTGGTCAAAAAGAAGTTCCTTAAGAACAGTAGCAAAAGAAAATAATTTCAATGGAAGAAAAATCAGGGATCAGCCAGTTTCTAGCACTGGAGGCTCATATAGATTATTAAACCCTTCGCTCTGGGATAACCCAGGACTTCCAGATGGCATACTTGGTGGGTTTTGTTGTTGTTGTTGTTTTGTTTTGTTTTGCTTTCTTCTTGTAGCCACAGCTAGCCTAGAAATCATAGACATCCTCCTGCCTCTGCCTCCCAAGTGCTAGGATTAAAGGTGTGCATCACCACACCTGGGTATACATAGTATTTTTAACAGTATTTTATTATCAATATCTTTTTCTTATCTCTCTCTTTTTTTTTTTTTTTTTTTTTTTGAAGAGCAAGACTTCCATTTTAGACCTAGCTGGTCTGGAACTCACTCTATATACCAGGCTGACCTTGACCTCACAGAGATCCTCCTGCCTCTGCCTCCTGGTGCTGGGATTAAAGGCGTGTGCCACCACACCCAGCATCAATATCATTTTTCATAAGATTAAGAAGGGACAGCAAGATTGTTCAACAGGTAGAGACTTTCCACTAAGTCTGCCAACCTGAGTTTGAGTCCTGGAAGACATATAGCGGAAAGAGACACTCAATTATCACAGGTGTTCTCTAATCTCCACACATGTGCTGAAGCATACATGTCTCCACACACAAACACACAAATACATAGAAGTAACATGAAAATTAAAATACGTTTAAGTAAGATACTTGATATTTTATCAAAATTCTATTTTTAAAATTTTAATATATGTACAAGAACTTTATGATAGAGTAAATTAATCCTTCATTACACTCTTCTCTAAATCTCATTAAAACTGTACAGTGGCTGAAGCCCATGGGTATTTTTATCTTCTAGGAAAGCATAAAAGACCAACTTAACTACATATTTCAGCACAGAGCTGCCAAGAACAGTGATACAGGAAGCACTCTGTGGTGTGAAACATGAGATATTGGTGGCTTTCTGACATTCTTGTGCTCTCTCTCTCTCTCTCTCTCTCTCTATATATATATATATATATATATAATTTTATGTACATACACACACACACACACACACACACACACACACACACACACACACACTGGAATATCTATGTCTTCAACTACATATGCTTTTCCAGAAGGTAGTATATATAAAACTAGACAGTACAAATCTAAAAATTCCTGACCCTAAACAGTTCATGATTTGTTTTAGATGATAAGCTTTGACCTGACTATATAAACATGCGGGCCTTATTCCACACTGCACAGTGATAGACTGTGTTCCCAACAAGGAAACAACATATATGCATAAGAACATGGCTCTAGGTGTTAGGGAGGGAAGGGGACAATCCTTTTCACACTGCTGGTCATGCAACACAGAAGAAACTTGTAAAATGTAAAAGCAATCTTAGAAAACAAAGGTTCATGAGTGAATAAGCCACTGATCCAAGATTATTTTCATTTTATCTGAACTACTCAAAAGACTGAGTAGATGATGGTGTACCAAACTTTTAACTCCATGAGTTAGAAGTGTGTGGAAGGAAATTTTTCCTTCCCATTTTATTCTTCAGTAAACTGTTGTTTTTGCAGACTCTTTTGCTCCCATTAATAAAATAACACAAAATCAGAAAAAATTCTGTGTGGAAAGAAGGTAAAGATACAATGACATAAAAGAAGAGAGAATTGCCTCCTGGGCTCCAGAGACCAGCATGGCATGGGCACAGCACAGGGCGGTTGTTAGGTGGAACTGCCTTGCTACTTTGCACCTTAGACCCGACCCCAAACCTCCAATGCAGGTTCCAGAGATCAGCTTGGTGTGGGCCCAGTGCAGGGCCATGGTCAGGCGGAACTGCCTTATGGCTTTGGTGCCCTAGACCCAACCCATGGACCTCCCACCTGGGTTCCAGAGACCATAGCGGCTTGGGTGCACCTAGACAGGGTCGCAGCAGGTCAACAGGGTACTGGCTGGGGGGAACCAAAAGAGCAACACCCCCCCCCAAATTGGTAGTGCTATGGTGCAGACTACCTAGCAGGCACAGTAAGAGTGAATCTAGTATGCACAGCCAATGTTGAGACACCAGAATCCAAAACCACAAACAAACAAACAAACAACCCCACATGCCAAAGACAAAAGGAAAAAAATAACATGGGATAAACTCATAATAAATCTATACTGAACTCTACCAGTCAGACAGAAGACTCCTATAAGGAGATCTCCCTGGAAAGAAACCAAGACACAGACTTTAAAAGAACAATTGTAGACATATTTTAAGAAATCAAAGAATATAAAGAACAAATCAGAGAACTAAGGGGAGAAAATGAAAAACTCAGGAAGGACCTAGAAGGAAAGAATGATAAACACTGGAAAGAACTAGAAGGAAAGAATGATAAACTCCAAAAAGAACTAGAGGAAGAGAAACACAAAATCCGAAAAGAACTAAAGGAAGAAAAACACAAACTCTGTAAAGAACTAAAGGGAGATAATGACAAGCTCTGGAAGGAAGTGGAAACACTGAAAAGATACCAGGCTGATATGAAAAAAAAAGAAAAAAAGACCAGCAAAGCAAGGAGCTACAAATAGAGAATGACAGCTCCAAAAAGAAATGAAAATACTAAAGAAATCACAGGAAGAAATAGAAAAGGAAATGGAACATTCATCCAATCAACAGGAAAGGATGGGAGAAAGCCTCAGAAGCAGCCTGGATGAAGCAGAAAATAGGATATCAGACCTGTAGGATAACATGGAATATCTAAAATGCTCAAGCGAAGTCTATGAAATATTTAAAAAAAAACTACAAGAGTGAAATAACCAGGAAATGTGGGATACTACAAAATGACCAAATCTCCCCATTATAGGGATACAAGGAGAAGAATCCCAAGACAATAGTATGGATCAGATCTTCAACAGAATAATAGAAGAAAATTTTCCCAAACTGAAAAAAGATGCAAATACAAGAAGCACATAGAACACCAAACAGACAAGACCAGAAAAGAAACTCCCCAGGCCATTTCATAGTTAAAATATTAGAAGTTCAAAACAAAGGCAAAATATTGAAAGCCACAAGAGAAAAACAACAAGTTACATACAAGTGGAAACCTATCAGAATTACAGTTGACTTCTCAGTGCAAACTATGAAACTCAGAAGAATGTGGACCAAAGTATTCCCAGTGCTAAACCACATTATATGCCAACCCAGACTACTATACCCAGCAAAAATGTCAATTATAGTTGAAGGAGAAAGAAAAATATTTCATGACATAAACAAGATGAAAGAATACATGGCAAAAAAAAAAAAAACAACACTTCAGAAAATACTTGAAACAATTCAAAGAACAGAGGAAAGGAGCAACTATCTCCAACAAACTAAAGAGAGAAACTAATAAAGGCATAGAAGCATAAATACAAACCTAGACCAAGAATGCAAACCAGGAATAAGTCGGAAGGAAGCAACACACATCTCTCCACACTAACCTTAAATATTAATGGTCTAAACTCCCCAATCAGAAGACATAGACTGAGAGAATGGATTAGGAAACAGAATCCATCTATGTGCTGCCTACAAGAAATCCATCTCACCCTCAAGGATAGACACCAACTAAAAGTGAGAAGATGGAAAAAAATATTCCAAGCAAATGGTACCAAAAAGCAAGCAGGAGTTGCTATTCTAATTTTAGACAAAATAGACCTCAGAGTAAAGTTAATCAGAGACACAAAGAGGGCCACTACATCCTTATCAAAGGAACAATTAACCAGGAAGACATCAAAGTCCTAAATGTTTATGAACCAAACTCAGGTGCACCAAACTATATAAACACAATTCTGTAGGTCCTCAAAATACAGATTAATCTTAATACACGAATAGTGGGGGACTTCAATACCCTACTGAGCCCCTTGGATAGATCAACTGGACAAAAAATAAACAGAGAGACATTGGAACTGAACAATACAATACAACAGATGGACCTCACAATTATCTACTGAATATTTCACCCAAACAACAGAGAATATACTTTCTACTCAGCAACCCATGGAACATTCTCCAAAATCGACCACATACTGGGACATAAAAGAAACCTCAACAAATATAAAGGGATTGAAATAATTTCATGCATTCTATCATATCACAGTGCAATAAAGCGTAATAGTAACACCAGAATAAGCCTGACTAGCTACAAGAACACATGGAAACTAAACAACACAATCCTGAATAATGAATGGGTCAGGGAAGAAATAAAGAATGAAATAAAAGCATTAATGGAACTAAATGAAAAAGACAATACAACACAACAAAACCTGCGGGATACTTTAAAAGCAGTCCTATGAGGAAAAGTTATAGCCCTAAGAGCCCGCATGGTGGTGCACGCCTTTAATCCTAGCACTTGGGAGGCAGAGGTAAGTGGATCTTTGTGAGTTCAAGGCCAGCCTGGTCTACAGAGTGAGTTCCAGGACAGCTGGGACTACAGGGAGACCTTGTCTCAAAAAGACCAAAAAAAAAAACAAAACAAAAAACGGCCGGGGGGAATAAATTATCTAACTTTACAGCTAAAAACAATTGAGAGACAGCAAGAAATGGGGCCTAAACCCAACAGACAGGAAGAAATAAAAAAATCAGATTAGAAATCAATGAAATAGAAACAAAGAAAGCAATACAAAAAAATCAATGAATCCAAAAGCTGGTTATTTGAAAAGATAAACAAGATAAATAGACCTCTAGTTCAGTTAACCAAAAGAAAGAGTAACTAAAATTAATAGCCTTCATGTTGAAAAGGGAACCATTACAAGAGATAAAGATCTAGATAATCATATGACGATACTTCAAAAATCTATCTCTACCAAGTTTGAAAACCTAAGAGAAATGGATGAACATCTGAAATCCTGGGAACTAACAAAGCTTAACCAAGAGGAGGTTGACAGCTTAAACAGACCCATAACATTTGAAGAAATTAAAGATGTAATAAAAAACCTCCCAACTAAAGATGGTTTCACAGCAGAATTCAACAAAACATTTAAAGATGTCTTGCAACCATTACTACTCAAATTATTCAGAAGGATATTTTGGGAAATCTCCCAAACTCCTTCTATGAAGCCAACATCACTCTAATACCCAAACCAGGCAAAAACACAACCAAAAAAGAAAACTATAGACCCATCTCATTAATGGACAAATATGCAAAATTATCAACAAAATATTTGCAAATCACATACAGACCCACATCAAAAAGATCATCCATCATGATCAAGTTGGATTCATACCAGAGGTGCAGGGATGGTTCAACATAAGTAAATCAATAAATATCATACAACACATAAATGGACTGAAAGTCAAAAATCAAACAATCATCTCAATTGATGCAGAAAAAGCATTTGACAAGATACAACATCCCTTCATGTTCAAAGTTCTAGAGGGAATTGGACTAAATGGAACATTCCTAAACATATCAAAGCCATATACAACAAACCCACAGCCAACATCATCTTAAATGGAGAAAAATTAGAAACATTCCCCTTACAGGTGGGAACCTGGCAAGGCTGTCCCCTTTCACCACTCCCCTTCAATATAGTGCTTGAAATGCTTGCTAGGGCAATAAGGCAAGAAAGGGAAATTAAAGGCGTACTAATTGGAAAAGAGGAAATCAAGCTATTCCAGTTTACAGATGGTATGATGGTTTATCTGAGGGATATTAAAAACTCCACCAGAAAACTCTTAAAAACAATTAATAGTTTCAGTAAAGTGGCAGGATACAAAATTAACCTAGAACAATCAGTAGCCTTTATTTACACAAACAATAAGCAACTGGAGAAGGAATATAAGGAGACCTTCCCACTCAGAATAGCCTCAAATAAAATAAACTGCCTGGGAATAAACCTAACCAAAGACACCAAAGATCTCTACCACAAAAATTTTAAACCCCTGAAGAAGGAGATTGAAGATGACACCAAAAGATGGAAAAACTTCCCATACTCATGGACTGGAAAAATTAATATAGTAAAAATGTCCATTCAACCCAAATTAATATACAGATTCAATGCAGTTCCAATTAAAATCCCAAAAGTTTCTTCACAGACTTGGAAAAAATCCTTAAATTCATATGGAAACGCAGAAGACCCCAAATAGCTAAAGCAACCCTGAGCGAAAAATCCAATACAGGAGGGACCACTTTACCATAATTCAAGCTATACTGTAGTCCTAAAGACAGCCTGCTGCTGGCACAAAAACAGACCCACTGACCAATAGAACAAAAGTGAAAATCCAAACTTGAGCTCATACAATTTCAGCCACCTCATATTTGAGAAAGAGGCCAAAAATGCTCATTGGAGGACTGATATCATTTTCAGCAAATGGTGCTGGCAAAACTGAGTCACCATATGTAGAAAAACAAAAATAAGCTCCTACCTCTCACCCTGTACAAAAAATCAAGTCCAAATGGATCAAAGACCTCAACATGAAACCTGAAACTCTGAATGTAATAGAAGAAAAAGTTGGTAGCAAACTATAAGACATAGGAATAGGAAAAGACTTTCTAAATCAAACAGCAGCTGCATAGGAAATAAGATCAACAGTGGACAAGTGGGATCTCATCAGTCTCAAAAGTTTCTGTACAAGCAAAATAAACAATCAAGGAAGTGAAGAGAAAACCCACAGAGTGAGAGGAAAACTTCATCAGTGATACATCTGACAGAGCATTAATATCCAGAATATATAAATTACTCAATAAACAAAGAAGCAAATAAACAAATGACTCACTCAAAAGATGGAATAAAGAGCTAAACAGAGACTTCACCAGTGAGGAAGTAAAGATGGCTGAGAAACATCTTAAAAAGTGTTCAACATCCTTAATAATTAAGGAACTGCAAACTAAAACTACTCTAAGATATTGTCTCACTCCCTCACTCTGATAAGACAGGCTAAGATCAAGAAAACAAAAGACATCAAATTCTGGAGAGGTTGTGGGGAAAGGGGAACACTTATCCACTATTGGTGGGAATGTAAACTGTTACAACCACTGTGGAAAGCAGTGTGGAAAACTCTTAAAAGACTCAAAATTAGCCTACCACCTGACACAGCCATACCACAAGAAGTATATACTTCTTGAATATACCCATAAGACTTATCCTACTGCAAAGATACATGCACATCTATGTTTATTGCAGTTCTTTTCACAATAGCAAAGAGCTGGAACCAACCAAATGCCCCTCAACTGAGGAGTGGATAACAAACGTGGTACATCTACACAATGGAATTCTATTAATGGTTAAAAAAAAAGACAACATCATGAAATTTGCAGGTAAATGAATGGAACTGGAAGCCATCATGGTAAGTGAAGTAACACAGTCCCCCCCCCAAAAAAAAAGAGGAATGGTTTCCCTCATTTGTGGATGCTAGGTCCAAATCCCCCAATTGAAAGGCAAGTTGAGAAATGTTATTTTTATATTTCTTTCTATCTGAATGTAACTGTGATGTTATAATGTGAATCTCATAATGAGCCCCAGAATTAGTTTACCACTTACTTTCAGACATGGTAATTAATGTATATGGGCAGAAGGTATATATACATATTTTAGAGTAACATACAATTAAAAGGAAAAAATATGAATTCCTGGACATATGTTGGAATTAGCATACAGCTTATTCCTGGAGGACATAATTCTGCTACATATATAACTTGTACATGGACATACTTTGGAGTGGTACAGTTGGGAGAGAACCATAGCCGCATGAGGACTGTGTCAAGGAATGGACTGATGTGGTTGAATTCTGCCTAGGACAATAAACTTTTGCAGAGAAAAACTTTGGAGAAACTGAAAGAAAGATGTAGGACATGTATGGCAGAATGCATGAACTGGGGTGGGTTGGGAAGAAGGGAAAGGGGAATATGTCTAAATTGAACTGAAAAATGATGTCTGAAATACACAAAACATCAATAAAAGTAAAAAAAACAACAACAACAAAAAAAACACAAAGAGGATCAGGGTGCTGGCTTAGTGGGTACAGTGCTGTC
The DNA here is from genome assembly GCA_009823505.1 of Rhizomys pruinosus. Lineage (NCBI taxonomy): Eukaryota > Metazoa > Chordata > Mammalia > Rodentia > Spalacidae > Rhizomys > Rhizomys pruinosus. The sequence goes on from VZQC01004776.1 coordinate 730,532, forward strand.
CTGCAAATGTGAGGGCCTAAGCTTGAAAACCCAGAACCCAGGCATGGTAGCACATGTCTGTCATCCCAGCATGTCTATAGAAAGATGTAAAATAGAAATAAGGGAATCCAGAGGCTGAAGAGATGGATCAGCAGTTAAGAGCTCTAGCTGCTCTTTCAGAGGACCCGGGTTCGATTCCCAACACCCACCTGGTAGCTAACAACCATCCACAACTTCAGTTCCAGGGGAATCAAACATCCTCTTCTGGCCTCTGTGGGCACTGCACGACATGGGTGCACTAACATACATGCAGGCAATACACTCATATAAATAATAAATAAAATATTTTAAAATAATGAATAAAATATTTTTAAAAGAAATAGGATAATTCCAGGAAGTTCACTGGTAGCTAGCTTGGCACACACAGAGACCAACAGCAAAGAAAACAAAGTGACCTTGTCTCAAACAAGATGGTAGATTGGCACTGTAGCATGTGCCCATCTCCACAAAGCACCATGGCATGTTTGTGCCCTGCCCTCACATACACACACAGACAAAACTTAAAAGCAGAAAGATGCCCCCGGAGAACAAATGAAGTATTATTTATTAGAATAAGAATTAGTGTTTTATGTCAGTGATATTATAGAAATCTTTAAAAATTTGGCATTTTCAGCCAGGCCTGGTGGTTCACAGCTGTAATTCCAATCCAAAGGTAGAAGTGAGAAAATATGACAGAATATTAAAATCTTAAAGATAAGATAATTATTATAAATAACAAAAGATTAAAATAAATGGAATAAACAAAAACAAGCAGGAATAAAGGATATTGTAATACACACGAAAAACAAAGCCATCCCAGGTGTGGTGGCTCATGCGTTTCGTCTTAGCACTTGGGAGGTGGAGGCAGGTGGATTTCTTTTTTTTTATTTTATTTTTTTTATTTCTGTATGTGTATGAATGTACTGTCCACATGCAAGTTTGTGCACCCGTGTTGTGCAATGCCGCGGAGGCCGGAAGAGGGTGTCGGATTCCCCTGGAACTGGAGTTCTCCTGGAATTGGAGTTTCAGACAGTTCTCGGCCGCCAAGGGATGCTGGGGATCGAACCCTGGTCCTCTGCAAGAGCGGTCGGTGCTCTTAACCACTAGGCCATCTCTCCAGCCGGGCAGGTGGATTTCTATGACATCAAGGTCAACCTGGTCTATGCAGCGAGTTCCAGGACAACTGGGCTGTAGGGAGACCCTGTCTTAAAATGTATACAAACAAACATACACATAAACGAACAATAAATAAAAATATACTAAACCACATGGATTTAAAAATATTCCTGGGCTTGTGATGTAGTTCAGCATGTAAAGGACTTGTTGCCAGGTTTAATGAACTAAGTTGAAACCCCAGTACACACATGGTACAGGGGAGAACCGACTCCCACAAGCTGTCTTCTGAACCCTGCACTGTGGCACATGAGTACCCACACACATACGCCTAAACGCACACAATGAACAAATGAAAAATTCTTTTAAAAAATCATCCTGAAGAAGTCCAAAAGAATTGATTCCAGATTCATGATAGAATTTCTCTTGCCGGGCATGGTGGCGCACGCCTTTAATCCTAGCATTCCGAAGGTAGAGGCAGGAGGATCTTTGTGAGTTCAAGACCAGCCTGGTCTACAGAGTGAGTTCCAGGACAGGACAGCTGAGGCTACAGGGAGACCCTGTCTGGAAAAGATAAATAAATAAATAAATAAATAAATAAATAAATAAATAAATAAATAAATAAATAAATAAATAAAATTTCTCTTGTTGCATTTGGTTTTTGGTTTTTAAATTTATTTATTTTCGTATGTGTATGAATGTACTGTCTGCATGCAGGTTTGTGTCATGCAATGCTGCAGAGGTCAGAAGAGGGTATCAGATCCCCCTGGAACTGGAGTCAAAGACGGTTCTCAGCCACCATGTGGGTGCTAGGGATCGAACCCGGGTCCTCTGTAAGAGCAGTCAGCGCTCTTAACCGCTAGGCCATCTCTCCAGCTCCCCTCTAGTTGTATTTGTAAAAGCAGCCATAAATCCTACACCCTCAATAAATGAATTTTGCATTAATCTGAGAGATTTGGGCTGTGCATCCTTCCCTAGCGAAGAACGTCTCTAGGTGACAATGCTGCTGAACTGGTAGACGGAGACCATCTCCTCTTTCCAAATGGTTCTTGTCTGGCCTTTTTCCATGAATGGGGCAGTCAGACAGTGAATAACAGTGCACTCCACGGTACTTTACTGTCAATTCAGGGTGCACTAACATAATAGGACGAACCTTTCACCAGATTGCCATGCAGGATTCAAATGAAACCGGTTTGAGCCCTACGTAGCAGTGGCATGTTAGCACGAGGTGTACAGCTCTGGGAAGTGTTACCATTCTCACAGTTGTGGAGCCTCAGATCTCAGAAGCAGTGGCTCTTAAAAGCTGGAGTCACTTGTGGAGATTAATTACTTCCTGCAGCCGAGTTGAGTGTGAAGACTCTTGGGTGGAGGCTGAGGCAAAAACAAGTCCTTCTCTTTCTGCAGCACCAGCAGAAAATATCTAGAAGTTGGCTCACCCCTACCTAGGGCAGAAGTCACAGGCACAGGGAGTCCTCAGTGAGTCTTGAAGACGAAAGTGGCCTTCTCCTCTTCCTCTTTCTTGAGGTCTTACAGCAGTTCTGTGTCTGAGACCCTCCCTCCTGCCTGCCACCAGTGTGCAAATTTATGGAGTGTCGGCTGGGCGCTGATTGGCTGCTCTTGGGTATGCAAATGTGGTTTTAAAAAAATTGGTGTTATCAGGAAAAGCTGCCAATCTTGGTGGTGCAGGGGAAGAACCCTGAGCCAGCCAAAAGTTGCTAGAAATTCACTCTCAGGTCTGAGGGTCTCACTCTGTAGAGAAAACTTCTGTCTGTTCCTGCCTCTGCTTTTTACAGATGATCTTGGGAGAGGGACTTGATGTTTCCTTCCTTTCTTTTTTGACCGTAGCGCTGACCCAGAAGAGCTAAACTGTGACTTTGAACCAACGGAAGCCATGAGATCACAATGTGGGCGTTTTAGGAACTAAGTTCCGGATATGGTTATTCTTGGTGAAACGAAGAAGAAAAGTACCCGAGTTCTAAGGAGTGGAGATGAAGCATGGTGTTTGGAAGGGATGACTGCAGCTTGAATGGGAGGCTGTGGTGTCATCAAGTATTTCCTGAGGTCTGTATAGAGTGCGGTGGAACCGGATGGTCGGCAGAGGGATGATTCAGGAGGCAAGCTTGGGCTGACTTCTTTTAGGCTGGCATGATCTGATACAGACTTCTCAGGAGCATTACAACCGAAGGTTGAATATCTCAGCTTGGAAAGCCCCAGCTGAGTTGAGAAATGCCCAAAAGCAACTCCAACCTCCAACCCGGTGACTGTGCTGTATTAGAAAAACATATGCCAACACTTATTGTCCCAAACTCCAAATCTTAACACCAGCACTTATTGTTTCAAACCCTCAAACCATAAAAACAAAAAGTAACAAAACAACAACAAAAACATAGGACTCCAGAAAAATACCTGGTCTTTCCTCCTATACCCCATGAAAAACTGAATCCAACTGAGCTTCAGAGCCTAGTTTCAACTGATGGAGAAATGGTGATCCTTCATCGTTCTTAATAAAAAATAACCTGCTCTTGAGGTTGATCATGTCTTTCATTTTCACAGCACCCTACTCAATCTTGATCTAACATTTTCTTTTGTATTATGTTTATTTTATTTTTTGAGTATGAGTGTATTGCAGGTATTGCCTATGACTGCAGTCTTTGTGCAAGTCAGAAGAGCACACTGGATTCTCCGGGAACCGGAGTTACAAATGGTTGTTAGGTGCCATGGGGGTGCTGGGAATCCAACCTGGGTCCTCTGCAGCCAGTACTTCTAACCGTTGAACTATGGAACTAGGCCCCCCATCCCCATCTAACATTTTCTAACAAATGCAAAGCTAAATATAGCATTCCTGTTGTTAATGGAGGTGGGAGATTGAAACAGATTCCATTTAATCTCTTCCCTTCATTATTTATAGATTTTGATTATGAAAAATGTGAAGTATGGGAGTTATGTAGCGATTTCTTCTGAACTGAAACATTTCCTCTGGGGAAGATCAGTGAGTCTCCTTCATAAGCCTCAGGAAGAGAAACTCAAGAAGTTCAGGCAAGTTGCAAAACTCAAGAAGTTTAGACATTCACATGATTTACAAAGCCTTTCTCTAAGTTTATGTAAGCAGTAAATAATTTCTAGGAAGGAGGAGAATCTTCCATGAAGCTGCCTGCCAGTTGGTCAGAGCACTGCGTGATGCAGTAGTTCATTACCCAAGATAAGCTGGGGCTCTCAGTGTCCACTCAAGCTCCTGTAGTTGACCCATCACATGTACTACTATAAGTCAACCCAACAAACTCATCGACTCACTGAACTGGACATGGGTGGGATTATTTCTTTGGTCTGCTGCTAGTGTCCTTCTCACCAGGAAACCTTACACAATAGTGCTCCTCATTTGTAGTCTTATTTATCCTATTTTCCTTTTACCCCTCTTAGAGCCATCCCTACAACTCAGGCCCCTGAAGGCAATGACAGGTTTAGCTACCTGAAGTCTAATTGTAACATCTTAAGTTTCCCAATTAAAAAAAAAATCAGGTCTCATGAGTAAACTTTGAAGGTAAAAGATTTAAAAGACACACAAGGGTAACAATTGTACTGGTTTAATATCATCCACATGAAATAAAAATTAAAGTGATATTGATTCAATGCTTTGTTTTAAATTTAAAAGAAAGCCTTTTAAATATAGACTTAAATCTTGAATTCCATATTGCTAGATATAATCATTAGAACCCCTATCACTGCAGTTTTGGGTCAAAGCCATTTCCCCAGGCCCTGTGACCAACCTTACGTCCCTGAAAGTGTACAGCTGCAGAGAAATATGTTCTGATGCAGATCAAATCAGAACATCTGAGAGACTTTGATATTAGAAGGGAAATTAAAGATTAGACAAAGGTTCTCTCTCCCTGTCTATTCTTCCTAACCAGGAACAATTCTTTTTTCCGTGGTGTTGAATACCTCTAGTTGTTGTGAGAATGGGAGGAGGCAGTTTCTTGCAGTTCATTCTCTTTCAAGAGTCCTTTAAGGGTCAAGGCAGAAATTCTTCTTTTGTGATGGGCTTTCTCATCATCCAAGCTAACTTGGTTTCTCCCTGGAGTACATTAGTACAGCTAGGGGAGGTCAATACTGTGTGTGTGTGACCTTCACTGCTTTCCTCTTCACGTATGCTGAGGACTGGAGAGCTGGGCTTCCCATTATCACCCCACATTCTACGAGGTCATGAGTTTTCCTAGCTAACAATGCGGTTCTATGACCTTGTCTAATAGGAATAATTTTTGAAATGGTATATAGATTGTGGAGATTGTTGTTTTTCTATGACTCAAAGAAGTAATTTCTGAACCAAAACTGAAAATAGTCTCTGATATATGACAGACTCTCCATTTCTGAGATTATAGACCATGTAGCTAATTTTGAGAACAGAAAGTTCAGACTCAAAGGGCATATAAAGGAGAAATATTCATATATGTTTAATGATGCTCAAATGAGAAAGGAATCAAACTAATATCACATAAGCATTCACTGCTACTTTTAAAAGAAATCTTCTTAAAAATGTAACATTTATGCTGAAAGCAGTATTCCTGAATGCAGTCCTTGTAACGCCAATCTCAGATGGCATTCCACCAAAGTGAGAAAATTTATAAAGGGTTGAATATAAATATCTTGAGAAAATGCAGTGTTCAGTTGTCACATAAAGCAAAAACATCCTGAGGCTGTAGATACAAGAATTATAACAAAACATACGTAGTTATTGCAAAAAAGAAAGTGATGTTTCAAGTGGTCCAAACAGCAACTGAAGTTAACTATCAAGTCAGGAGATTTAACTGAAGGTAGGAGGTAAGGAACAAAAGTGCGCAAAGCTATGGGGTTTCTTCTATTCCTTTCCTGTTTCTTACAGTTAAAAGGGAAAAGGAAGAAGGTGCATATAGGTTTGTCAGGGTCATTCGTATGAGTAATTGAATAATTTAAGTTTGGACTGTGTTTATATCAAATGTAAGAGAGGCAGCAACATGTCCGATGACCAGAAGAGCCAGAGCCACTAAGAACTCATTTGCAGGAGGACCTCTATTCCCTATGTGAGGTTTCCTTCTGTTGACCTGTAAGGAAAGAGAATCATGCACGTAGGTAATAGCCAAATATATGGATCAAAATAGGTAAGATTATGTCTGTAATAACATTTGTTATTGCCAAGTGATTAAATGTGAGGGAGGCCTCTGATTGACAAAGAGGGTGAACATCCTTCCAGTCCTAAAGAGGACACAGGACACAGGTCTCTTCCTGCATTGCCCCAGCAGAGCAGTGAGAGCTGGGTCAGGAGGCAGGCAAGGTCCTTGCCAGGAAGTGATAGAATAAAAACAGTGCTATTCAGCAACCAGCACCCTCTACATTGTTATATTCTAACATTTTCTTATTCTAAAGAAAACTTTCTGTAGCAATAAAATATATTCCAAATATGAGTGTAGACAGAGATCATCATTAGGAAGACAAAGGAAGGAATACTGAGAAAAATGATTCATATTTCCATGTTGAGAAATCCTGTCTATACCTATTCTTCTCTTGTTTTTATTTTCTGCCTTAGTTCTTGTGTTCTCATTGTAAGTCTCTTCAATTGAATTATACTGACATGTTTATAAAACGTGTTAAACTGATCCCTTCCCATGACCATGTAAAACCATGTATTAGAGTTGTTACAAATCAGTGCAATATGAAAATAAACTTACACTTCATGTAAAAAAACAGAAGAGAAAACATGCCTATTATATTTTTTTACTTTTAAGAGAGGACTATCTGTACAGTTGTATGGGGTTCTTTAGACAATCCTTCAGTTAAGGGTTTCAAATATTCAGCAAATTAAAGAGTTTAAAGAATTGGCAAGGCTTAAGAAGAAAAAATGTTATTTAATAATGATTTTTCCATGAAGAGGATTTTAAGTATAACTATGTTGCTTGGCTATTTGAAACAGGGCATGGCACAAAAACATAATGTTAAGTCACATAGAGACATTTCCCTGGAATCTCTGTAATCTGTTCTGACTACAAAGGGATTTAGAGGTGCCCAATATTCATTTATGTTTTTGAATAACATTTTCATCTCACTTTCTGAAGATAATTTTAAATATTTTTTAATTTTAAAAATATTTTATTTATTTTTGTTTTCTGTATTTGAGTGTACTGCCTGCATTTGTATAAGTACACCCATGTTGTGATATACCCAATGGAGTCAGAAGGGCTTGAATTCCCCTGGAACTGAAGTTACAGATGGTTAATATCTGCCATGTGGATGCTGAGAATTGAATATTGGTCCTCTGCTGGGGAAGATGGTGCTATTAACCACTTAGCCATCTCTCCAGCCCTATAGATTTTTTAAAATTAATTTATTTATTATGTTTATTTTATGTATGTGAGTGTATTGCCTGCTTGTGTATTACTGTACCCATGTCATGCAATGACCACAGAGGTCAGAAGAATGCATTGGATTCCCTGGAATTGGAGTAACAGATCATTGTTAGGTGCCATGTGGGTGCTGAGAATTGAACCTGGGTTCCTTGCAATAGCAGCCAGTGCTCTTAACTACTAAATCAATTCTAGCCAATGCCAGCCACAGTTCTAGATATTATTTTTGAGACAGGGTCTCCCTGTGGCCCCAGTTGGCCTGGAACTCACTCTGTAGACCAGGCTGGCCTTGAACTCACAGAACTCTGCCTCCCAAGTGCTGGGATTAAAGGAATGCACCACCATGCCTGGCTGGTCTAAATATTTTTTTTTAATCTTTAAATTATACTTTTACTTTTACATGTCAAATGTCTATAGTTTTTTTTAGATTATAATCTGAATTTTTTATTTTATTTTATTTTTAATTTATTATTATTAAACTATTTCCATAATATTTCCATACATATTTCCATATATCATTTCTCAATCAAATTTAGAGTCACTTCCCTTTCCATGCTCCCCCATCCCACCTGAGTTCTTGCACTCTGCCATACATTTCTTGCATCTTTTTCCAAGTCTTTCCAGAGTTGTTGGGTTTTTTTCAAAGCAGAGGCTTATTGTTTTTAGGAGAACTTCACTATTTCAGTCTTTTTTCCCCCCCAGTTCTTTTGTTGTTGTTCTCTCCAACATGTCATAGATATAGATATAGATATAGATATAGATATAGATATAGATATAGATATAGATATAGATATAGATATAGATATAGATATAGATATATGTCACTTGAGTTAGAGAATTTTCTTTTTTTTTGCTAAAAGATGTCATGTTTTTCTTAAGGAAGTGTTTGAAGGTTTTTCCTTGGCAAGCCCAAACAACCATCAGTCTTGCCCTTGTGTTCCACAATGGGTCTTCCTTCCTATGGTCACCAAATGAGCTCCAGCAAGCACCACATCCTGTCTTGATCTTCCTATTCTGGCCTCCATGATACATTNAATGTTATTTAATAATGATTTTTCCATGAAGAGGATTTTAAGTATAACTATGTTGCTTGGCTATTTGAAACAGGGCATGGCACAAAAACATAATGTTAAGTCACATAGAGAGATTTCCCTGGAATCTCTGTAATCTGTTCTGACTACAAAGGGATTTAGAGGTGCCCAATATTCATTCATGTTTTTGAATACTTTTTTCATCTCACTTTTCTGAAAGATAATGTTTAAAATTTTTAATTTTAAAAATATTTTTATTTATTTTTGTTTTCTGTATTTGAGTGTACTGCCTGCATTTGGATAAAGTACACCCATGTTGTGATATACCCAATGGAGTCAGAAGGGCTTGAATTCCCCTGGGAACTGCAGTTACAGATGGTTAATATCTGCAATGTGGATGCTGAGAATTGGAACCTAGGTCCTCTGTTGAGGGAAGATGGTTTTGCTATTAACCACTTAGCCATCTCTTCCAGCCCTATAGATTTTTTAAAATCTAACTTTATTTATTATTGTTTATTTTTATGTATTGGAGTGTTATGCTTGCTTGGGTATTTACTGAACCCATGTCATGCCAATGACCACAGAGGTCAGAAAATCCACATTGGCTTCCCTTGGACATTGGCGTAAGATTCCAATGTAAACAGAATCAATTGTGCGGTTCCATGTGGGTGCTGCGAATTGAAACTGGTTCCTGTGTCCTGCCAATAGCAGCCAGTGCTCTAACTACTAAACTTCAATGTAGCCACTGCCAGCCACAGTTCCTAGATATTATCTTTTGAGGACCGGGTCTCCTGTGGCCCCAGTTGGCCGGGAAACTCACGGTAGACCCCGCGGGCCTTGAACTCACATAAATCTGCGCCCAATGCTGGCATTAAAGAATGCACCACCATGCCTGCTGGGCTCGCTAATTATTTGTTGAAGCTGAAATTATACATTTTATTGTACCCAAAATGGTCTATCGTTTTTTTTAGATGATAATCGGACTTTTTCATTTATTTTAGTTTTATTTATTATTATGTAAGTATTTCCCATAAACTATTTCCATACATATTTCCATATATCATTTCTCAATCAAATTTAGAGTAACTTCCCTTTCCAGCTCCCCCATCCCACCTGAGTTTCTGCACTCTGCCATTCATTTCTTGCATCTTTTTCCAAGTCTTTCCAGTACGTTGTTGGTTTTTTTTTCAAAGCAGGGCTTATTGTTTTTAGGAGAACTTCACTATTTTTCAGTCTTTTTTCCCCCCTGTTCTTTTGTTGTTGTTCTCTCCACCATGTCATAGATATCGTATAGATTATAGCATAGATCTAGCATAGCTATAGAATAGCTATCGATTAGATATAGATCTAGTCTATGTCACTTGAGTTAGAGACATGTCTGTTTTGTTGCTAAAAGATGTCATTGTTTTTCTACGGAAGGTTTGAAGGTGTGTCCTTGGCAAGCCGCCAAACCAGCAGGCGGGTCCGTGGGGGGCCCAATGGGGGAGGAGAGAGAGATAGTAGAGATAATCGAGAGTAGATATATATTCACACGGATAGGTGGAGTAGATACTATAGGATCTGACATAGATAGCATTATGATAGATGCACTCTAGATACATATCTATATATATTACTATATGTATATATATATATATATTGGTCTTTTTCTAGACAGGGTCTCCCTGTAGCCCCAGCTGACCTGGAACTCACTCTGTGGACCAGGCTGGCCTTGAACTCACAAAGATCCACCTGCCTCTCGAGTGCTAGGATTAAAGGTGTGCACCACCAGGCTCGGCCTGTTCTAGATATTTTTAAGAATATGTTTTTCTTATCTTCTAGACCAGCCTGGTGAGCTAGTAGTGCCACCTTCTACCATGTGAACTAGCCCCCAGAATGTTCTGCTTCCATTCCAGGCCACTCTGGTAATTTAGCCAGAGCCCTATCCACTTTGTCACCATCTTCTCCCTCTGGGACTATGCCCAGAATGCACTGTTGCTTCTCCAGACCAGCCTGGTGATCTAGTCAGAACTCCACCCACTTCATCTCCCCTCCCCTCTCCAAGACTAGGCCTGGAATGCTCTTCTCCTGCTTGGACAACATTGGTGAGTTAGCCAGAATCTTGACCACTGTGTTGCCATTTTCCCACTCCAGGACTGGACTCGGAAAGTGCTGCTTGTCCGATGGACCAGCTAGGTGAGCTAGCCAGAACAAGCCTCCACTATTACTAGTTCCACACTCACAGCCTTAGCTATGATTGCCCAACTGTGTATTAACCTGGAGTTACTACCATCCTTCCATAAAAATAAAAAAGTGAGAACCTGAGTCATAGAACAACTAACTACTCATACCTGTTCAGAAATCAATCAAGCTATGACACCAATAACAGTAAACCAGACTTGCACTCAACAAAGGCAGGTTAGAATTTCACATCAGATATGCAATCAATAAAACAAAGTCCGTGTCCTCAGGTCATACTGCAAAAGCACAAGCAATATGAAAATCCAAGACAGTATGTACCCACAAATTCCCATTAGACCTACAGAAGCTTCCTACAATGCAAACAAGCCAGAGGAGCATCAGGACACAGAACTTAAAAGAGCTATCTTTAAAATGATCAAAGAATTCAAGAACAAGCAAACAAAGAATTCAAAGAGGGTAGGGAACTCCTATCTTGAAGCTTTAGCTCCCTAATGAAGCTCAAGAAAATCCAACTGTTTGGCTGAATGGAATGATGAAGACAATTCAGGATTTGAGAAGTGAATTTATGAAAGAGACAGAAATATTGAAGCAAAACTCAACCTGAGATGAAGATGAAATAGAATAAGCTAAATTAGAAAAGACAGGAGGACTTCCCAGCAGAATTAATCAAAGGCAAAACAGAATACTAAGACGTGAAAATATAGCAAAATTGTACCATTCAAGCAAAGAATATGAAAAATAAAAAGAAAAGAATTAAATACACAGAAACTGTGAGATACCAATAAAAGACCAAATAAATGAAATTTAGGCATATAGGAAGAAGAGTAATCTCAAGTCAGTGGCATTGACCAGATCTTTAACAAGATTATAGAAGAAAGCTTCCCTAAATTAAGGAAAGATACACCCATATAGACACAAGAAGCACACAGAACACCAGGCAGATGGGACCAGAAAAGAAATTCCCTACAGCACATCATTGTGGAAAAAAAAAAATTAAATATACAGAACAAAGTCACTGTCTGAAAGCTGAAAGAGGAAAAACAGCATGCTACATATAGAGGAAAACTCACCAGAAGAAAGGTCGACTTTTCAAGACATAAACATATATGCTCCCAACTCTGGCACATCCCATTTCATAAAGTACTACACTTCAAGAGACATGCAAAGAGTACACAGATTAGCCCAAACAAGTAAGAGTAAATGAGTATTCCACTTATTCCAATAGACACATTATCTGGACAAAGAAAAAACAGAAAAACATCTGAAATAAATGATGTCATATATCAAAGGAACTTATGAGACATCTACAGAATATTCTACTCAAGCACCAAACAATACACATTATACTCATCAGCCCATGGATGTTTTTCTTTTCTTTTCTTACTTTTTTTTTTTTTGGTCTTTTTGGGTCAGGGTGTCCCTTTAGTCCCAGCTGGCCTGGAGCTTGCTATGTAGACCAGGTTGGCCTTGAACTCACAGAGCTCTGCCTGTCTCTGCCTCACGGAGTGCTGGGATTAAAGGCATATGCCACCATGCCCGGTTCCTCAACCTATGCTTCCCTAGTACATAGGGGCACAAAACAAATCTCAATCAGTAAAAAAAATGAAATAATTTCATATATTCTTTCTGTCCACAATGTAATAAAGCTTAAAATCAAGTATAAAACCTCATGGAGATTGGGCTGGAGAGATGGCCTAGCAGTTAAGAGCGCCGACCGCTCTTACAGAGGACCTAGGTTCGATCCCCAGCACCCACATGGCGGCCGAGAGCCGTCTGAAACTCCAATTCCAGGAAAACTCCAGCTCCAGGGGAATCCGAGACCCTCTTCTGACCTCCGCGGCATTGTACGACATGGGTGCACAGACCTGCATGCAGACAGTACATTGATACACATACAGAAATAAATAAAATTAAAAAAAATGATCCTGATTTAAAAAAATACTCATGGAGATTAAACAACATACTACTGAATAATGAATGGGTCAAATAAAGAACTGAAGAAATAAAGCAAGATGAACACACACACAAACACAAACACACACACACACACACACACACATGCACAATCTCTGGGACACATAAGAGGAACACTTATAGCTTTAAATACCTACATTAAAAATTAAAAAGCAGCACAAATAAATTTGAGAAGAATCTCAAAAAACAAGAGCAAAGCAAACCCAAAGCCACCAGACAAGTATAAATCACAAAAAAACAGAGGAGAAATCAGTGAAATCAAAATAAGGAAGTCAATGGAAATAAAAATGAATCTACGAGATTCATCTGAGAGGCTCTTTGTAAAGATAAACAAGATAGACTGACTGACCATTAGCCCAGCTAACCAAAAGAAAAAAGATCAGATCCAAATCAACAAAATAGTATATAAATTATATATTATATATAAATATATGTCTATATCTTGTCTTAAAGAAGAGGACAAGAAATTGTGGAAAAGTATAGTGTGACATGGGAAGAGCTGGGGGCTAACTGAAGGGGTGGAAAAATGCAAACAAAATACTCATGTATGAAATTCTCAAAAAATAAATTTATATAAAAAGAATATTCTTTTCTGCTAACTCTTAAATATTGGAATTATTCCAAGATGTGTCCTAGATTTTTAATCCATTTTTAGCAACATACTTTTATCATAAAATCCAACAATTTAAAATTTTAAATACATAATTTTTAAATAGACACAATTTCCAAATTAGGTTTCAAAGATCATTTGAGGCCTTGTGTTTCTGAAGACATTTCTGTGCTTGCAAATCTTCAAGATACCACCAGAGGGTAAGAATGAGGCTTATTAATTTGTACAGTATATAGGCAATGTATATTGTTCCTACTATCATTTAATAGGATCTAGAAAATGTATTTTTTAATTCCAAGAATATTATATTACAGAATTCAAGATAGTCTACCCCCAAATAGAGTATCATTTGAGATATTGAAAAATTTTAATGAAGGAATTTTAAATTGAAGCAGGATAGTTTTCCCAGCATTCCAATCATTTTATGTTGAAGCATGTCATAAAATGCAGCAAAGGGGGCTGGAGAGATAGCCTAGTGGTTAAGAGCACCGACTGCTCTTGCAGAGGAGCCGGGTTCGATCCCCAACACCCACATGGCAACTAAGAACTGTCTGTAATTCCAATTCCAGGAGAACTCCAGTTCCAGGGGAATCTGAGACCCGCTTCTGACCTCTGTGGCATTGCACGACACGGGTGCACAGACCTACATGCAGACAGTACATTCATACACATATAAAAATAAATAAAATTTTAAAAAATGCAGCAAAGAACGTTTTACTTTACCCTTTAGTAGGCCACAGCACTCACAGGTACAAGGTGCTCCTAAATCCACAGCAAGAGAGCTGTACTAGGTCTCTTAAGTAGTATCTCTTGAAACTTCAAGGTAAAATACAAACTAGGAATTTCCACTTTGTGGAAAGCTCTGAGAAGCCCAAGATCACATGTTTCAATTGCAGTTACCTTTTCTGTCTAACATGATGCAGGAATAGTAATTATTGCCAGGTAAATACTTATTGAAAGGTTTTCTAATTTCATACATCTGGTTTCTCTTATGTTTGTTTTACTTTTTATTATTTTTATTTTATGTGTATGAGTGTACTTACTGTCTGCATATGTGTAAGTGCACCCATGTTGTGCAATGCGGGCAGAGATCAGAAGACAGTCGGTTCCTATGGAACTGGAGTTATGGGTGCTGGGAATCAAACCCAGGTCTTCTACATGAGCAGCCAGTGCTCTTAACTACTGAGCCACCTGTCCAGCCCTCTCTTACGATATTTGTAAGCTACAAAAGTCCCTCCCCTCAAAGTTATCTCTAGCTTGTAAATGTTATCCTATATGGGAAAAAAAAGTTATTTGGAAATGTAATTTGGTGAAAGGTCTTGAGAGGAGATTAGATTAGATTTGTCTTTCAAGTACGGAGAAAAATGGAGCTTGTCATAGGCACAGACCAAAAGGGTAATCAAAATGGAGAGATTATATAGATATAAATATAGATATAGATGATGTAGATATAGATATAGATGTTATAGATAGTGCTGGGACTACAAGCTGCTCTATTAAGCTGCTCACCCAAATTTGGAAGAGAAAAGGAATGGAGTCTACAATGGTCCATTGGGAGGGACAGGAATTTTGTTGATATTTGTGTTCTCTTCCCAGCAACACTACTGAAAGACTTCTGGCCTCCTGGACTGTGGCAGAATACTTATTAACCATTTTAAGCCACCAAAATGTCTGTGATGGTTTGTTGCAAGAAGTATATGCGCCAGACATGGTGGTGCATGTTTTTAATCCCAGCCCTTGGGAGGCAGAGGCAGGCAGATCTCTGTGAGTTCAAGGCCAGCCTTTTCCATGTAGCAAGTGCCAGGCAAGCCCCCAAAAGTATACACATCAGATTGGTTTAGGCTTTATATTTTTTACATTTTTGATGTTGAGAAAAAATTGTTCCTCTCTGTGCAAACAGTGTTAGCCTAAACAATTTTCAATTGATTTAGTTTTTAGCCATCTATACTAAGAGATCACAGAACATCCAAGATTATTCAATTGCCCAAAATGAATTGACGTTAACTTTTTCGGTGGAGTTTTCAGACTATCAAAATGATATTTTGCATGCATATAGTTGGCTGTCTCCAAAATTTGAATGTTTTGGAATGTATCCATTATACTTGCTGTGGTTTGTGGAGCTGAAATTGTATATGGTTAAATTCCAGTAGTTGTGGTAGCATTGAGGCTTACCAAAACGAGTTTGTTTACTGGGCTTTTTCATTTTTTCCATTTTTTTCCTTTTATGAATTAATAATAATCTATACTTACTTGTTTTGGTTCTGCATCAGTTCCTAATTTACTTTTTTATTTTATTATTATTTTTTTATTCTTAATTTCTTTTTTATTTTATATTATTCCAAAATATGCATATATACACTCCACACATAAGTCAAAATTAAAAATTCTGAAAATAAACTATAGGTTGATTCCTAAACACATTTAGAGATTCACATTTTAACAGGAAATTTGCATGCAGGCATAAAGTCATGTAACTTTAAATTTTTTTTTTCGATTTTAAGTGACTACAATTACAATGTGTGCGTATAAGTGGTAGGACCGTTCTAGAGCCCATTTATTAGATTACATTGTCATTAGCACAATTTCTTCAGAACATGAAATCGAATAATAAAGTTTGCTCCGTTTGCCTGCCAAACTGGGGATTTGGCGTTTGTTGCATCCCACCATTGCGAGAAACCAATTTTGAGGAGGAAAGAAACCATTCCACCTTTTTTTTTTTTTTTTTTTTTTTTTTTTGTTTTTTTTTTTTTTTGGGACCTTTTTTTTTTTTTTCTGGGACTGTGTTACTTCACTTAGTATAATTGCTTCGAGTTCCATCCAGCAAAGCTCATGATGTCATCTTTCTTTACTGCTGCATAGAACTTCATTGTGTAGAAGTACCACATTTTTGTTATCCAGTCATCAGTTGAGGGGCATTTGGATTGGTTCCAGGTCTTTGCTATTGTGAAGAGAGCTGTAATAAACATAGCTGTGCATGTATCTTTGTGGTAGGATGCATCTTGTGGATATATACCCAGGAGTGGTATCGCTGGGTCAGGTGGTAGGCTCATTTTGAGTTTTTTAAGGGTTCTCCACACTGCTTTCCACAGTGGATGTACCAGTTAACATTCCCACCATCAGTGGATGAGTGTTCCCCTTTCCCCACAACCTCTCCAGCATTTGGTGTCTTTTGTTTTCTTGATCTTGGTTAGTCTTATTGGAGTGAGATGATACCTTAGTGTGGTTTTAATTTGCATTTTCTTAATTATTAATGATGTTGAACACATTTTAAGATGTTTCTCAGCCATCTTTACTTCCTTACTGGCGAAGTCTCTGTTCAGCTGTTTACTCCATCTTTTGAGTAGGTCATTTGCTTTCTTATTTCTTTGTTTTTTTAAGTAGCTTATATATTCTAGATGTTAATACTTTGTCTGATGTATCCAAGGTGAAGGTTTCCTCCCACTCTGTTAGTTTTCTTTTCACTTTCTTGATTGTTTACTTAGCTATACAAAATCTTTTGAGTTTGAAGAGGTCCTGCTTTTCAGCTGTTGTCCTTATTTTCTGTGCAGCTGCTGTTTGATTTAGAAAGTCTTTTCCTACACCTATGTCTTGTAGGTTGCTGCTGAATTTTTCTTCTATCACCTTTAAGGTTTCAGGTTTTAGGTTGAGATCTTTGATCCACTTGGAGATTATTTTTGTACAGGGTGAGAGGTAGAGGTTTAATTTTGTTCTTCTATGAATAGTGATCCAGTTTTGCCAACACCATTTGCTGAAGATCCTATCTTCCCTCCATTGAGCCTTTTTGGCCCCTTTGTCAAATATGAGGTGGCTGAAGTCATATGAGCTCAAGTTTGGATCTTTAAATTTGTTCCATTGGTCAATGGTTCTGTTTTTTTTGTTGTTGTTGTTTTTTGTTTTTTGTCTTTCCCCAGTACCAGGCTGTCTTTATGACTATAGCTTGAAGTATGGTAATGTAATCCTCTCAGTATTGCACTTTTCACTCAAGGTTGCTTTAGCTATTTGGGGTCTTTTGTTTTTCCATATGAATTTAAGGATTTTTTTTTTAAGTCTGTGAAAAAGCACATGGGGATTTTGATGGGGATTGCATTGAATCTGTATATTAATTTGGGTAGAATGGACATTTTTACTATATTAATTTGTCCAATCCATAAGTATGGGAGGTCTTTCCACCTTTTGATGTGACTTTCAATCTCCTTCTTCAGGGTTTAAAAATTTTTTGTTGTAGAGGTCTTTGGTGCCTTTGGTTAGGTTTATTCCTAGGTATTTTATTTTTTGAGGCTATCGTGATTGGGAATGTCTCCTTATGTTCCTTCTCCAGTTGCTTATTGTTGGTGTAAAGAAAGGCTACTGATTTTTCTAGGTTTATTTTGTATCCTGCCACTTTACTGAAAGTTTTGATCATTTCTAAGGGTTTTCTGGTGGAGTTTTTAGCATCCCTTAAGTAAACTATCATATCATCTGCAAAAAAGGGATAGTTTTACTTCCTCTTTTCCAATTAGTACTCCTTTAATTTCGCTTTCTTGCCTTATTGTCCTACCAAGCATTTCAATCACTATATTGAAGAGGAATGGAGATAGTAGACAGCCTTGCTGTGTTCCTGCCTTTAAGGGGAATGCTTCCAATTTTTCTCCATTTAGGATGATGTTGGCTGTGGGTTTCTTGTATATGGTTTTGATGGCATTGAGGAATGATCACTCCAGTTCAATTCCCTCTAAGACTTTAAGCATGAAGGTATGCTGGATTTTGTTGAAAGCTTTTTCTGCATCAATTGAGATGATTATGTGGTTTTTGTCTTTTAGTCCATTTGTGTGTTTTATGATATTTATTGATTTATATGTATTGAACCATCCCTGCATCTCTGGTATGAATCCAACCTGGTCATGATAGATGATCTTTTTGATGTGGGTCTGTATGGGATTTGCAAGTATTTTGTTGAGAATTTTTGCATCATGTTCATCAATGATATGGGTCTATAGTTTTCTTTCTTGTTTGTGTCTTTGCCTGGTTTGGGTATTAAAGTGAAGCTGGCTTCCTAGAAGGAATTTGGGATGTTTCCCTCTGTCTGTATCCCTCTGAAAAGTTTGAGTAGTAATGGTTGTAAGACCTCATTAAATGTTTTATGGAATTCTGCTCTGAAACCATTTGGGCCTAGGCTTTTTTAGTTGGGAGGTTGTTTATTGCATCTTCAATTTCCTCAAGTGTTATGGGTCTATTTAAGCTGTCAATCTCTTCTTGGTTAAGCTTTGGCAAGTCCCAGGATTTCAGATATTCATCCATTTCTCTTAGGTTTTCAAATTTAGTAGAGTATAGGTTTTTGAAGTATTCTTGTATGATTATCTGGATCTTTTCTTTATCTGTTGTGGTGTTTCTCCTTTCATCACAAATACTATTGATTTGGAGTTGCTTTCTTTCTTTTGGTTAACTGGGCTAGAGCTCTGTCTATTTTGTTTATCTTTTCAAAGAACAAGCTTTTGGATTCATTGACTTTTTTGTATTGTTTTCTTTGTTTCTATTTCATTGATTTCTGATATAATTTTTATTTCTTCCTGTCTGTTGGGTTTAAGGTTCATTTCTTGTTGTCTTCACGTGTTTTTAGCTGCAGTATTAGATTGTTTACTTGTTCTCCTTCTGTTTCTTTTAATGTGTGCACTCAGGGCTATAAATTTCCTTCTTAAGACTGACTTTAATGTATCACATAGGTTTTGTTGTGTTGTATTGTCATTTTCATTTAGTTCCATGAATGCTTTTATTTCATTCTTTATTTCTTCTCTGACCCACTCATTGTTCAGTATTGTGTTATTTAGTCTCCATGCATTCTTTTTTTTTTTTTTGGACCAGGGTACAACTGGGTAATTGGCACTAGCATCCACAGATGAGGGATACCATTCGTCGTTTGTTTTTCTGGGACTGTGTTACTTGACTCAGCATGATGTCCTCTAGCTCCAGCCATTTTCCTGCAAAGCTCGTGATGTCGTCTTTCTTTACTGCTGCATAGAACTCCATTGTGTAGATGTACCACATTTTCTCTATCCACTCGTCAGTTGAGGGGCATTTAGGTTGGTTCCAGCTCTTTGCTATTGTGAAGAGAGCTGAAATAAACATGGCCGTGCATGTATCTCTGTTGTGGTGTGAGTCTTGAGGGTAAATGGCCAGGAGTGGTGTGGCTGGCGTGGGTGGCAAGTTCATTCCCCAAGTCTTCCAAGGGTCTCCACCCTGCTTTCCATTAGTGGCTGTATGAGTTTACATTTCCCACCAGCCGTGGCTGGCGTGTTCCCCTTTCCCACCAACCTCTCCAGCATTGGTATCATTTGTTTTCTGATTCTAGGCAGTCTTATGGAGTAGGTGATTCTTAACGTGGTTTTTGCTTTGCCTTTCCCCTTAATGGTGATTTGTGATGTTGAACAGTTCTTGTTGTGTTTCTCAGACATCTCTACTTCCTCGCTTGTGAAGTATGTTCAGGTTCTGTGACTCATCTATTGAGCGGGCGTGTCTTGTTTTCTTTTTTCTTTGGTTTGCGTCGTTTATATATTCTGGGAATCAATGCTTTGTCTGATGTATCTGCCGTGAAGGTTTCTTCCCACTTGTGGGATTTCTCTTCACTCCTTGATAGTTTCTTTTGATGTACAGACGCTTTTGAGGTTTGATGAGGTCCCATTTGATCAATTGTCGCAACTTAATTCTTGTGCAGATGCTATCTGATTTCGGAAGTTCTTTCCATGCCTTCTGTCTTTGTAGTCTGCTGCCAACTTTTTCTTCTCTCATCTTCAGAGTTGGGGTTCAACGTTGATGGGTCTTAAATCCATTCTGGGAGTTGACTTTTGTACAGGGCGAACCGATGGGTTGTGGGGTTACGGGGTTTAAGTTCATTCTGGACATAGTCGGTGTATCATAGTTTTTGGCCTAAATCAACACTGCTGAAGATGTAGATTGCTCTTGTTTTCCTTGTTGGCTTTTCTCCATATTTGTGGTTTTTTTCTTTGGTCCCCCCCTTGCCAAATTTATTTGCACTCCCCCCCCCCCGCCCACCCCCCCCCCCCCCCGACTGGTGCTCTATAAATTTGTCTAGTGCTCAATTTGTGAAATCTTCTTTCGGTTTTTTTTGGTTCCATTGGTCACAGGTCTGTCTTGTTGTGCCAGTACCCAGGGCTTTTTTCTTTAGGACGATAGCCCCCTCTTTCTCGTATTTTTTTCTTTGTTTTGTTAGTATCGTTTAAAAGATTTTCTCGGGTATAGTAGGATGCCCTCCTGCGTTAGCGCTGTCTCACGCAGGATTTTTGATTCTGGCCTTTTATTCCGGGGTGTTGGTTATTTTGTTTCTTCCAATTTGACTTTCAAGACACTCTTCTGTTTCCAAGCCCTTCTCTGTTCGAAGAAGACTTCTTGGGATTCTTCTTCTGCATTTGGTCCGGCGGCCTTTAAACATCTATAAGAACAGTTTTTGTGAGAAAATATGGTTATTTTCCTAAAGGATGTTAATTTTTCCTCAACCCATGAGCATGGATGGTTTTTCCATCTTCTGAGGCCTTCTTCATTCTTTCTTTACGGGTTTAAAATTTTTGTTGTACAGATTTTTGGTGTCTTTGGTGTCTTTGTTAGGTTGTTCCTAGGTATCTTATGTTTTTGCGGCTGGCTATTTGAGTGGGAAGGTCTCTTTGAATTTCTTTCTCCAGTTGCGTGTTCTGGTGGTAAAGAAAGGCCATTGATTTCTTAAGGTTAATTTGTAGACTGCCACTTTGCTGAAGCTGTTAATCGTTCTAGGAGTTTTCTGGTGGAGTTTCTTTTGCATCTCTTAAGTAAACAATCCTATCATCAGCAAAATAGGGATAGTTTGACTTTCCTCTTTTTCCAATTAGTCCTCCTTCAATTTCCTTCTCTTGCCCTATTGCTTCTAGCAAGTGTTTTCAAGCACTATATTGAGAGGAATGGTGACAGGGGGAACCCTTGCTGAGTTCCTACCCTAAAGTGGAATGCTTCTGTCATTTCACAATTTAGGATGATTAATTAGCTGTTGGGTTTCCTTGTGTATATGGTGCTTTTTGATTAAATTGAGGAACTGATCCCTCCAATCCCAATCCTTCTAAGGCCTTTAAACATGAAGTGGGGCTGGGTTTTGTCAAAGGCTTTTCAGCATCAATTTGGCGATGATGGTTTGTGGTTTTCTGTCTTTATTCCATTTATGTGTTTGGTGACGTTTATTGATTTTGTATGTTGAACCATCCTTGCATTCTGGTATTGGAATCCAACTTGGTTGTGATGATCTTCTTGATGTGCGGTCTGTATGCGATTTCCAGTATCTGTTTAGGGAATTTTGGCATCTGGTTCATGAGGGAGATGGGTCTATTTAATTCTTCCCTTTTTCTTCTGCTTTGCCTGGTTTTTTGGTATTAGAGTGATGCTGGGCTCATAGAAGGAATTTTGGGTATTGCCCTCTATTGTTATACTTCTACAGTTTCAGAAAGCAATTAACGGTTATAAGTCCTTTTTTAAATGTTTTATAGAATTCTGCTGTGAAACCGTGGCCTGGGGCTTTTTTAGTTGGGAGGCTTCTTCTACATCCTCTCTTTTTCATATTTTATGGGTCTGTTTAAGCTGCTGGTTCTCCTTCTTGGCCAAAGCTTTGGTGATTTCCCAGGTTTTCAGATATTATCCATTTCTTCTAGATTTTCAAACTTGGGAGAATAAAGGTTCTTGTAATATTCCCAAATAATTTTCTTATCTTTTCCTTGCCGTTGTGATATTTCTTTTCATCACAGATTGTATGATTTGGAGTTGTTTCCTTTTTCTTCTTTTGTTAACTGGGCTACAGGTTTGTCTATCTTGTTTCTTGTTTATTCTTTCAAAGTAACAACTTTTGCCTTCGTTGATTTTTTGATTGTTTTCTTTGTTTCTATTTCATTGATTTTCTGCTCTGATTTTGTTCTTTCTCTTCTGTCTGTTGCGTTTAGGGTTCATCGTTTGTTGCCTCTCAAGTGCTTTCCGCTGTTGTAGTGTTAGATATTTCACTTGTTTGCTCTTTCTGTTTTTTCAGTAGGCACCCAGGACTATAAAATTTCCCTCTTAGGAACTGATTAAGGTATACCATAAGTTTTGTTTGTGTTGTATTGTCCTTGTCATTCAGTTTCCAGGAATGTTTTTATTCTTTCTTTATCTCTCCTTGACCCATAATTATTTCAAGAGTGTGTTGTTTATGTCTCCATGTGTTCTTGTCGGCAGTAGGAGGGGCTTTGTCCTGGTGTTGATGTGAAGCTTCATTGCACTGTGGTCTGGAAGAATGCATGAAACTATTTCAAACTTTGGATTTGTATGAGGGGTCTTCTGGGTCCCAGGATGTGGTCAAGGTGGAGAATGTTCCGTGGGGGGGGGTGCTGCGTAGCAAGTGTATTCTCTGGTCTTAGGAGGGAATGTTCGGTAGAGGTCTCTGAGGTCCTTTGGTGTATATCTCGTTCAGTGCAGATGTCTCTCTGTTTATTTTTTGTCCTGTTGGGAACCTATACAAAGACTCAGTGGGGTATTGAAATCTCCCACTATGAGTGGTGCTTGCGCTGGGGTTGTTTTGTGCCTTGTGGTACTGGAGAATTGTATTTCTTAAAGTTTGGCTTGCCACCAGATATTTGGGGCATAGAATTCATAATTGTGAACATCTTCTTGGTGGGATTGTTCCTTGAATGAAAATGTAATGGCATTTCTTTG
Organism: Rhizomys pruinosus; assembly: GCA_009823505.1. Lineage (NCBI taxonomy): Eukaryota > Metazoa > Chordata > Mammalia > Rodentia > Spalacidae > Rhizomys > Rhizomys pruinosus. The sequence goes on from VZQC01004776.1 coordinate 753,517, forward strand.
TCTCTTTCTGATTTCTTTTTACCTGAAAAGTCTATTTTTCCGATATTAAAATAGCAACAACTGCTTACTTTTTGTTAACCATGTGCTTGGACTATTTTTTTTCCTATCCCTTCACTTTAAGGTGGTGCCTCGTTCCTGAAGGTAAGAATGGTTTTGCCAGACAGCATTATCGATGGATTCTGTTTCCTAATCCAGTCTCCCAGTCTATGTCTTTTGGAATTTTTTTATTTTATAATCTTAAAAATTATTCTTTTTTATTATTTATTTGTTTTGTTTTGCTTTCCTTTTTGCATTATTTATTCAAAGCGGCGGGGTTTTGAGTTTAGGTTTCTACTACAGCAGTTATGCTTTTATGATTTCTCTTTCTAGCTTGCCTGGGGGTTGGTGCTCCTTTCTTCTGTTTCTTTGGATTGCTTCAATATTCTCTGAAAGGGTTGGTTTTTCCGGACATGTATTCTTACAAGTTGTTTATGTCATGGATATGTATTTTCCTCTCTCTCTCCACTTTTGACATTTTTGCTGCGTGGGTCTTTTTATAGTACCCTGGGCTGGCATCCATTGTCCTTCAACACTGGGAAAGCTTTTCTCCACATTCTTCTTGCTTACATAGTTTACGTTGAGAAGGCCGTTGTTCGTTATTCTGTTAGGTTTCTCCTTATAGTTCACTTGTTGTTTTTCTCTTTTCACTTTAAGAATTTTTCTTTGTTTTTGGGAGCCAGATTCTTTAAATATGATGTGGCGTGGAGAATTTCTTTTTCTGATCTTGTCTGTTTGGTTCTATGTGCTTCTTGGATTGGTATTGGTTTGTCCTTTTTAGTTTGGGGAAGTTTTCATCTATTATTCTGTTAAGGATCTGATCAATACCTTTCTCTTGGGGGTGGATTCTTCTAAGGAATATATTCTATATGATGCGGAGGTTTTGATATTTTAATAGTGTCAAATAAGATAATGGTGTTGGAAAATTTGTGATGGTATTATATATAGGGGTCATAAATTAGTTAACTTAACCTGCGTGTTCTTAGGTGTTGTTGTTGTCTATATAGGTTTAGTTGAGAGGTGATTGCGATTTTCATGGCTGATATAAGTATGACGGCTCTTCCCTGAGGATTTTGTTTTTCTTTTAATTCATGGAACATTGAATTGCGTATAATGGGGGAATGTTCCTTGATTTCCTCATAGGGGGGTAATTTAACTATTTTGAATTTTTGTGTTTTTATATTTTATTTTTGGGAGATTAAGCATTATTATTTTTGCTTTTCTTGTCGAGCCACTAGTTTGGTCCAACACTGGGATTTTGTTTGTTGTGTTTCTTTTTTATTTTAATATGCATTTATGGGCATATTTTAGTGTTTTATTAATTACTTAAGGGGTTGTCATTATAGTATCAGTATAAATTTTCGTTATGAGAGTATTTTTAATTTGTTATGTTATTGATTGTTAGTCTTTTAAGTTTGTCCCCACGTTTTTTCTGATGTATTGTCCTGGGGCATCCCTTGGGGGGATCCCATCTGTAGGTGTTTCATACATTAGTGTTTGGTTAAAAGCCTTGGCGTTTGGGGGGGGGGGGTACTATACCTGCACCTTTCCGTTATGTAGTCTTTCTTGTGTCCTGGCATATGGGATTCTACTGCCTGTATTCAAGTGCGTCCTGCCTTGACCCTGAATGTCTCTTCACTGTGTTGCAGCGTGCTTTGCTTGCCTCCTTGATGCCCTTCCTTCAGTAATCTACGTTGGTTGGGGGGGGGCTCTTTCCCCCACGACCTCGGGTCAGATCTCCTGCTCCCCTCCTGCCGCTTGGCTCAGGAGATCTCAAACTGCTCCTTCTCTCATGCCGCTGGGCTGGCTACTCATGGTTATAGTTTAGAGCTTACCCTGGTGTAAATATTGATTTTATTGGCACTGGTGGTCTGATAGATCACAGAATGGAATATTCTAAATCTTTTGTATTTGTTGAGGTTTCCTATTGGTGTCCCAGGTAATTTGGTCAATTTTGGAGAACCTGTTCCATGGTGTCATGAGTAAAAGTATTCTCTCTGGTGTTTGGATGGAATTCTGTTAGATATCTGTGAGGTCCCATTTTGCTGTATTGGTATTGTCAATTCTGATGTCTCTGTTTATTTTTTTGTCCAGTTGACACATTCAGGGCTCAGTGGGGTATTGAACAAGTTACCGCCACTAGTTAGTGTACTGGGATTAATCTGCACCTCTTGAGGTCACTGGGATTGTGCTTATGACTGTGTGCACAAGTTTGGTGCACCAGTGTTGTTGCTAATATGTATAGATTGTGAAATCTTCTTGGTTTTAATTGGTCCATCTAATCAGGATTATGCCCTCTTTGTCTTTTCAGTGATTAATTTACTCTGAGGTCTATTTTTGATCTGATATTAGAAAGCAATCCTGCTTGTATTTTGTACCATTTGCTTTGAATAATTTTTTTTCCATTCATTTTCTAAGATGCTGTCTGTCCTTGAGGGTGAGCTGGGTTTCTTGGAGGCAGCATTAATAGAGGATTCCAGTTTTCTAAAACATTCTCCCAATTCTATGTTGTTATTGGGGATTTTAGACCATTAATATTTAAGGTTCTACTTGAGAAGATGTGTTTGTTTCTGTTACAATTAGTTTTCATTTGCATTCTTGTTCTCAGGTTATATTTATTTACTCTGTTATGCTTTTGGTAATCTTTCTCTCTTGGGTTAGCTTGAGGATAGTTTGCTCCTTTCAATCTTGTTTGAATTCTTCAGTATTTTACGAAGTGGTTGGTGTTTTTGACCATGTTGTTTCTTTCATTTTGTTTATGTCATGACAGATTTTCTTCTCTTTCAACTATGATTGACATTTTTGCTGGGTATAAATAATCTGGGTTGGAATCTATAGTCGATTTAGTAACTTGGATATTTTGTCCATGTTCTTCAGGTTTTTCCATGGTTTGCACTGGAAGTCATGTGTGATTCTTATGGGTTTGCCCCTTATATGTAACTTGTTGGTTTTTCTTTTGTGGCTCTTCATTCAATTTGTGTTCCATTGTTGATTGAATCTCAGTGTGTTTGACTATTAAAAGTGGGGAATTTTCGTTTCTAGGTCTTGTGCTATTGATGTTTCTTATGTGCTTCTTGGTTTTATGGGTTTGTTCGTGTTTAGTTTGGGGAGTTTTTCTTCTATATCTTGTCGAGATTTTCTGAAATACCATTTCTGTGGGATTCTTTTCCTTCCTTCTAATCCTATGATGTGTGGAGGGTTTGGTCATGTGTCATAGTGTCACCACATTTCCTTGGGTTGGTCCACTCTTGTGTTTTTTTAAATTTTTCATAATCTTTACTTGAGGTTTTTCTAGCTGCACTGTGTATCCTGTAGGGTTGATAGTATTCTTTTATCTGCTTCTTCCCTTCTGCTTCTGAGGCTTTTTCCATCCTTTCCTGCCTTGATTAGATGAATGTTCATTTCCTTTTTTTCATCCTTTGATTTTCTTAGTATTTCAACTTCCTTTTGGAGCTTTCATTCTTTTCTTGTAGCTCCTTACTTGCGTATGGTCAGTTTCTTTTTCCTTTCAGCCTGAGATCTTTTCAATGTTTCCACTTCTCATGCTGGAGTTTGTCATTCTCTCCCTCTAGTTCTTTTTGGAGTTTTATTTTCTTCCTCTAGTTCTTTTGAGTTTCTCATCTTTCCTTTTAGGTTCTTTTCAAGAGTTTATCATTCTTTCCTTCTAGCCATCTCATGATTTTTCCTTCTTCCTTTAGTTCTATGATTTGTTTTCATAGTCTTGATATATTCTACATTGTGCTTCTGAGGTCGTATCCTTGGTTTCCTTTCAGGGATAATCTTGTTTTGTTTTGGGACTGTCTACAGGAATGGTTGAGTTATGGTGGGGATTTCGGATTTTGAGCGTTTCCCATATTGTTTTTCCATGTGTTTTTGAGCATGTCTATTTGTTGTATGGTCATTGTGTTGTTTTTTTCCCCCTTTGTTTTGCCTTCTATTGCTAATCTCAAATGTTAATATGGAGGACTTGTTGGTCACTCAATTTGCTTCCTGTTGGTTTCTTCCTCAGTTTTTGCTATGCAGCCTCCAATCACTGACACTGCTGGATCCTCTCAGCAGCATTAAACTGCAGCACCATCAGTTTATACTTTCCACTTCAGAATCATTAGCTTTTGGGGGTGGGGGGAGTTGAATCATTTGGCCCACACACTGGTCCCTACCTGGGCAGCTGGGTATGGAGATTGTGCACCCCTGGCTGACCCTCTAGCCATGCACACAGTTCCTCTCTATGGTCCTAGCATTGGGCATCTCCCGACGAGGTGTCCTCTAGCCGATGGCCTGCTGGGACAAACCAACCTGGGCTGCTGGGCATGACAGCGTGCACCCTGGCTGACCTTCTAGCCATGCACACAGTTCCTCTCTATGGTCCTAATGTTGGGTGGCACCAGCCAAAGTGGGCCACCCGCCAATGGCCTGCAAGGCACAGACCAACCTGGGCAGCTAGACACAGAGAGTGTGCACCTCTGTCTGACCTTCTAGCCATGCACTCAGTTCCTCTCTATGGTCCTAGTGTTGGGCAGCGGCCGGCTGAAGTGAGCCACCTGCCAGTCCTGCACAGCATACTAATTTACTTTTTTAAAAAAAATAAAAACCTTACATATATGTCGGAGCATTGCTACAATGTATTTAAAACTGAATCTTTGCAAATAGACTGTACATCACTCGGGAACCTGTGGTCTTGCTTATCAAGCAAGCATCCTGCTACTGAGCTATCTCCAGCCTTAACTCTACAACATTCTAGTGTTTCTTCTTTCAATTTAAGCTACAAATACTGAGTACATCCTTTTCAGATATGAAAACAAACAAGATTACCACATTAAAATGAGAATCACAAATAAACAAAAATGACGAATTTCAATTTAGGTAACTATTGAAAATTAGTTATTATTTCTTTAGATATTACTGTTTTAAAATTTTCATACCATATATACTTAAAAATTTCTGCTATCATGTGATAATATTTCTCTCCTGAGCTGTGATAGTTCTCTCCTGGGCAAATTATTTCCTTTATTTCTTTTATTTTATTATTTCATTTATGTATCACTCATTCCATTATAAAATTTTAAATTTTAAATACAATTTTTTATTTGCTGTTTTACATTCAGTAGCATATTCATAGTTTAGCAAGCACTTGAGCTCATACTTAGAAATCCCATAAAGCTATCCAGTGTTAAAGATGGGAGAAATACTTGAGTACACATTGTTTGCTATATTACAGATCAATTTCTGAGGAAACTGGCCGTGTCAAGAATAGGCTGGTACAATTATCTCCTTTCTGGGGGCTCTGTAAAATGCTGTGAATTCTCTCTGTGTTGCCTTGAATTAAAGTTTCCCCTATCATTGTCCTGCAATATTGCCCTAGAGGCCCTTAGTGATGGTGCTGTGTCCAAATCACTACTCCACAGGTGGCTATGTATCTGAATTTTAATTTTCCCTTCTTCCTTGTGGTTTGTAATAGAGCAGGGATCCAAATTTCTTCCAAGGGTGATTCATTGCTCAATTCTCTGTCTTTCTAGAATCTGCAGCTGGAAAAAAAAAGTTGATAGTGAGTTTTCTGTCTCACACTGAGTCCACTGACAAAGTCTTGCTGTGGTCAGCTTTCCCCAGGCTCTCTCTTCTAGGGAGACACAGAGCTCATTTAGTCTATGAGAGCCAGGCTTCATACAACTCCCACTGTTGAACTTTCTTGACCAGCTAATTTTTCTTTTCTTTTTTTTTAAATTTTATTTGTTTCTGTATGTGTATGAATGTACTGTCTGCATGCAGGTCTGTGCACCCATGTCGTGCAATGCCGCGGAGGTCAGAAGAGGGTGTCGCATTCCCCTGGAACTGGAGTTCTCCTGGAATTGGAGTTTCAGATGGTTCTCGGCTGCCATGTGGGTGCTGGGGATCAAACACGGGTCCTCTGTAAGAGCAGTCTGCACTCTTAACTGCTAGGCCATCTCTCCAGCCCCTGACCAGCTAATTTTTCGACAAGATTCCACGTTAGCCTGACTGATACTGTCTTAATGTATGCTCCATCATCAGAGTTATATATATCTTTTTTCACATTTGTTAATGCCCAACTCATAATGTGTGTGCCAGACTGGATATACGGAATTTACAAAGATAATTAAGGTTAAATGAAGTCATTCATTTAGGGTCTTAAGCAATTATGATTTCTGTTAGAATAAGAAGGAAGATGAGAAAGAAGGACAAGAGAAGATGATGATCTACTAAGGATGTAGACAACATGGTAAAGACAACATAAGAACCCAGAGAAGGTATCTATCGAGACGCTTAGTGGGAAGATGTCAGACGTCACCAACTCTCCCAGCAACTTGACTTTGAGCTTCAGGACACCAAGAGCTGTAAGGAAATTAATCTGATTTTCTTAAGGTCTGGGTTATTGTGTCATAAGAGCTCTACAAGACTGAGACAGTTGTGTGGCTTTGGTTCCTACTTCCATCCCCTTTCCTCCACTGACAGGCATCATATGTACACTGAAATATAGTTTCCTTCATCCTTAAAAGATCATTAGGTAATAGCGTTTGAATTCTATCTCTAAAATTTATTTTCTCACATATGTTGTACTTCTTAGAGTAATTATTTTCCTTTTTGTATCAAAGTCATAGCAGAAGAGGACCTGAGGGTCCAACTTCTTCAAAAATTGGATAAAGAAAAAAAAAAAAAAAGAAATAAGACATTATAAAAATACATTGTTTTGGACACAGGACTCAGAGCAATCAGGCTGGAACTGATCTGGAAGCCTCTTCCTTGAAGACTAGCTTTCATGGTATATCAGAGGACACTTTATAAGCAGCCAAGGGGGAAATTATTGTAGAAGAGGTATTAAAAAGATTGAAAGAGCCACAAGGGATGGATGACCACAAAGAAACAATGTGCCAGACAGCTATCTGGTCAGTTACTCACATGAACTCACAGCAATGATGACAGCAGGGATGGCTCCTATGTAAGCTTGAAACAGACAAAATCCCAATCTAGATTTGGAGGAGGATAATAAACCAAAGCCCAACCAAAGGAACTTTTGACAATGGATAGCTGCTGAGAAGGGAAAAGACAATGTATTACAGGGATGGGATTCGTGGCAGGCCCAGTGGATAGACCTATGTTGAGGGGCATTTGAAGACCAAAATCAGACTCTACAGGCTGTATCATATGATATAAGATTGAATTCATGTGAATGTCTTGCTTGCATGTGTGTAGATGTATACATGTCATGCAATGACTGTGGAGGTTGGAAGGGGGTGTTAAATCCCCTGGGACTGGAGTTACAGATGGTTGTCAGCCACCATGAGGATACTAGGAATCAAACTCTCGGTGCTTTACAAGAACAGCAAGTGCTCTGAACTGCTGAACCATCTCTCTCCAGCTCCAGTATATTTATTTTTATAAGATAATACTCTGTCATAACAAAAAATTGCTAAAAGATGCCTGTCGCAATTCAAAAAACCCTATAAAGCAATTTTTAAAATTATTATGGGAAGATTTTTTTTTTACTATGATCATAAAATAAGTGACTATGGAATGTTCAGTTTTAAATGAGACACACTCATGCACACACACACACACACACACACACACAAGCTCAAGGCTCATAGTGAACAAGGAGACAGAAAGATTTTTAAGAGATAGTAGATCTCTGCAGTTAGACATGACAGATATGACAGAGCCTTTGCACACGTGATTCACAGTGACCATGACTCCGTGTACAAGAGCTGTACAAGTTCAAGTCAGACAAAATACCAGGATGGGTGAGGGAGGCACTCATGAAGCTCTACCCCTTGATAATCTACTGGCAATTGATGGCCACTGATGGAAGGCCAATTCTCTTCAGGAATGCAGCCCCTGGGAGACTACCCATGCTCCAGTAGATGATCCTGCACACATGCGCACACTGGTATCAGGAAGTAGACTCAGTGTGTCTACAAAAAAGCACATGAAGTTGGAAGGGAAAATTGGTCTCAGATGGGTGTGCATGATGGGCGCAACTAACTACATGCAGACAGGACACTCATACACATAAAAAATAATAAATAAATAAATAAATAAATAAATAAATAAATAAATAAATGTTAGATGCATGTATGAAATTCTCAATAAGATTATAAAACGTGTTATGGGATGATTTTGCTTCTGCTCAAAGAGCCTCTGGCACAGAGGTAAGTCACAGTTCATTCTCCTATTTCCAGTCGGTCCCCAAATCAGCAAGAAGGGACCAGAAACAATGCTTCTGTTTCTATTTGGATTGTGGATCTTTTGTTCTTCCTGAATAGTAATCATTGTTTATTTCACTTCTCTTCCCCTCCACAACCTTCACAGACAATATAAGACCCAGCTGATGTTTGTTTATTCCTATGGAGATATTTTTAACATTGGACTTACTCTCTGAAACATGCAGCTTCACCCACTCCCTCCAATCCTGGCTCTATCTCTCTCCAGTGGCCCCTCAGGGAGTTCCAGAGTCATAAAACATGCTTTGGAAAAAAGTGACCTTCCTTCTTCAATAGTAGTATTATCCAGGATGAAAAAAGAGGTTCCTCCCAAAGGAAACACAGGGGCTGTGTCCCCTCAGCTTGACACCACTTCTACTTCTCCATTTCCTCCAGAACCTGGATGGTGCCAGGCCCCCTGTGGCTGATCCTTAAGTGTTAAATGAATGGATGAATGAAACCCAATGTGAGACTATCAGGGGGGAACCAGCAGCCCTGAAAGTTAGACATAAAAGCATTCACATTTTCCAGTTGTATCAAAGCAGACTGTTTTTTTGTTCAAATAGTGAGTCATTTAACAACAAAAAAAGTAATTGCAGATGGAACCAGTAAGTAATCCTCAGAGAGCAACTGACTTTAAACAAAAGGAATCTATCTCATTTTTCCCATGTCCGTATTTCCCAGGAGATCTAAGTCTCCTTCTTTGGAGAGGTATTTCAATCTCCTGGAATATTTAACATGCCATAAAGTAGGAAAAATATACCATAGAAAAGATATAGTATGATTGAAAAAAATGCCAAAGGAAAGGTGAGTGTGATGTCAGGGAAACTGGGTGCTTGAAGAAGTAGAGAACCAGAGAGTGCGACTTGCAGAATGTTTTCTGCATTTTTGTTGTGAGAGCAAAATAACACTTTGTGGATGCCTCTGAGGCAAGAATTAAGAAACAGGCTCCAGACAGCAGAAACATTTCAGAAATCTATTGAGAAAACAAAAAACTAAAAATATGAGTTAGAAATAAAGTAAGAAACACAAATAAAAACACCCAGTAAGTCTAAGAATATCACTGAAAGAATTACAGCTATATTGCTCCAAGTTGAAGTGTCTGAAAGACAAAATAAAACATCATTTATGACATCCATCTATATTTCTCACCACACACACAGAAACCCTAGAACAATAGAGACAACCCAGTTTGGTCATGCTGAAAAGCAAGTCACAATACTAAGCCATCATAATCAGAAACACAAAGCATCAGAAAATAATTTTTTATGAAGATGCTTATCAAAATCACAGAGAACAGACCAACAAGAAAAGCAGGGGGTTGAGCTTGGAGATTGTGGTTAGCATTTAGAATGCATGACACACAGAAATGAGATTTCACAATCCGCCACCACATTAGTCTTTCTCACACTAACCAAATGATCATGTGTTGGAATAGAGGTAGCAAAGGACAGTTGCTCTAATACATCCCATTACAAAGTCTCCATAGCCAGAACTGGTAGGTTCCCAAGGAGGCTCAGCAAGCAGAGATCTAGGAGGACACCAAAGAGGAACACGTGTTCCTCTGGGATGCTCATAGAGGGCAACGACCATCAATGGAAGGTCTTCATAAGACAGAGTAAAGAACTTGGCTACAGCTCATCCTCGGCCTTATATTTCAACAACAAATTGTTGTGGAAAAGATTAGACACTGCAGGGCCTGGGATAGGAATAGTCCGAAGCTTGTCCTTCAGCAGTGGATATCCTACACACCACCAACTGAGCAACAGAAGCTAGAATTAGCAATGGGAGTTACAATAGTTGGAATTCATTAAGAATGGCATATTTGAGGGCTGGGGAGATGGCTCAGTGGTTAACAGCAATAGCTTCTCTTACAGAGGACCAAGACTTGTTTTCCAGCATCCATATGGCTGCTAACAACTGTCTAAAACTGCAGATCCATGGAATCCAACCTCCTTTTCCAACCTTTGTGGGCATTACACATATATGGTATACTTACATGCATGTAGGCAAAGCACTCATGCACATGAAGCTAAAAATGAATAAACAAATTGTTTTTAAAATCTCCCCCTTGGAAGACATAAGGACAATGAGATAAGGGACAGTGTCTTCCTTAACTGTGAAAGAACTGTTATTTAAAATTGGTTTTATACAACTGAGTAACAAAAACAAAAGGTCCCTAATGCTTGTTACCCAAGGTGGTTAGTGTGGTAGAGTAGATTCATAAATGGGAAAAAAAAAACAAAACTATGAAACACGGCAATTCTCCATATCACTGTGCTGTCTTCATTTGAGAGTGTTCAAGGACTGACTGATAATGAAACGAGTCAGATCCCTCAGCAGTTGAAATGGAAACAAGCCTGCTAGCTGCTTGATTATGATGAAGCTGAGCCTGCTTCCCCATGAGGTTCTCTCCCAGAAAGGTTGTCATTTATGCCACTGTACTGTCCATATTCCTGTATGGACTGTTGATGATCCTCATCCTCCAATAGCTGCCCCCACTTAGGGGGGATAAGTGATTGACACAAATCTGTCTTCACACCATCCTCATGTTCTTAATCTATAATTCTTTTCTTTGCTCTGGTGCCTAATATATGCCAAATTGGAATGCCAGTCTCTGTCCTCTCTGAATGTTCCATTACTACCTCTATTTTTTAACACCTAGCTCAATTGGCTCTTTTATCAAGAAAAGAGATGCCTAAGCTGGTAAAGGCTTTTTCCACCAAGACTGACAAGCTGTTCATGGAACCCGGGAACCCACATTGTGGAAGAAGAGAACTGACCCTTGCAAGTTTTTCTGTGAACTTTACATGCAAGCTGTGACATTGGCCTGCTCAACCACACACACACACACACACACACACACACACACACACACACACGAATAAATAGATGTAATTCTTTTAAACTAAACTTTTCCTACTTGTCTTGTTCACAGCACATTCATAGGATTTAGCAGCTTTTCTTTGATTCTGTAAGATTTGTTCCATTTTAATTTCAATCAGAGATAGTTACATGAGTCATTTTTATTACATTATAAGCATCTTCAAATAAAATCTATGAAAGATTCATCTTGTACATAATTTATTAAGAAATAAATGAGTAAGTGAAGGCAGGGCCTATTTCCTCCATTCTGTGCACATTGTACAAATATTTCAGTCCTGAGTACTAAACCTGTTCCTGTGCTCACAGGGGCCTCATCAATTTAGTCACTAACAAATGTTTCATTACTGCAAGATCTGATTCCTCCTTAGACACATTTTCCATGTAGGTGCTAAGGACTTGGCAAAGGTCTCCCCGTTTCCCTCTACCTTCTATCTTTGTCATGCTCCCTCTCTTCTCAGAATTCTATCCTCACTAGCTTCTTAAAGCTTGGCCTAAAACATCCTATAGAGCTCTTGCAAAAGTTATTACTCTTTCTGAAAGGACACAAAAATGCCACCTGACTTTCTCATTTTATTTTAAAGCTTGCCCATCCTTTGCATGTTCATCTTCACCCTCTCAAGAAAGTCTTTCCTTAAACTTTTATGTCAATTCCTTTTTAATATGCTAGTAGACTTTTACAGAATCATGTTACATTCTTCCAGAGCATGTTTTATACTTAGTTACTGGCTATATGTAATGCTCAAATAATTCATTGAATTATTCATTGAATGACCAGGGTCTCACTCTACTACATGCTTCTACACAGCAGAGACTTTTATTTACTGTTTCTAGCAATTTACATCTTGCAGAACATCTTGACCACTTTATATCATGAACATTAACTACATTTCCATGGCAAAACATTTCAATATCATGGATTTAGGCTCTTCAAATCTCTCTATGTTTAAATGAATGTTCTCCTGAATATGAAAACTAAAATTAATAAAAATAAAATAAAATGAATAGCAGCTGGTCTCAGCAAACAGCTCCTGTTTATCAGTGCCTGCTTCCTGACAGAAAGCAGTTTACCTGAGAAAGGAGGTCTTCTGTTGGCTTTTGAAACAAGTGTATAATTTTTACTTTTCCTTTTATAAGTAAGCTTCCTCTTTGGAATTCTGACTCATGACCTCCCCTTTTCACCCATAGGGTAGAGATCACTGCAGATGGCCCCAAGTCACATAGGTCCCAGTGCATGACTCCCAGTCACATAGGCCAGAAAGCCCTATGACCTTGGTACCCACACTGCCAGAGTGGGTCTGGGGTGACATTGAATCACTTATAAATATTTTAAAGAACCTTCTACCAAGGCTCAAGCTTTGGAGATTGCACCCTTGAGCCAGCCCAATGCTGGCAGAATCAAGAGCAAAAGCTGTGACTTACCACTTTATCCCCAGATGCCTGACTTGAAAGCAGTGGTTCTTGTTCCAGTTTTTCCCATCACATTTCTGCTTACCATATACATATATTTAAAAAAATCTCTTAGTTATTCCTACTTTTCACTTGTCAACTGAAAAATGAGAATGGAAAAGCCTACCTCACAAAAATGATATGTGCACAAATTTTCCCGGGATTTGTTAAGCTTCCTTTGTGCTCAGTAAAAACCAATTCCTTTTTCTTTTTTTTTGTGGGGGGGGAGGCGGGATCCAATGTCAGGGCTTATTTGAATATGTATACAATAAAAAAGTATTGGAAAAGACATTCCTTAAATATAAACACTTCATAATCAAAGGACCTTGCATATGGAATACATAATGTAATCTCAGCACTGGGAAGACTAGCTAGGAAAACACTGAATTTGAGGCCAATCCAGGTTACATAGTGAGAACAACAAACAAAGTAAGAGCTTGTGTTTGTTTAATTTCATTTATTCAACAGAGAGCTAAGTGTGGACTACATCTTATAATGCCTTGTAGGTGATCAAGAATTTTTATTTTACTTTGACTATAATAGGAAGATATTAAGAGATACAGGGAAATTCTACCAACAGGTTTCATTCTACAAACTAGAAATAGCAATGAGATACAGAGGTTTTGTAATGGTTAGCTCCTTGGAACAGAAACACGAGTAACCTTGAATGAGTTACCATAGTCAATAAGAACTGGTTTAACCCTTTAAGAGAAATAGGAAATTCTATTATGGTAACTACTGCAGCTAATCATAGTTCAGAATAAAAGATGTATTTGAAAATAAACATTTAATAACTATTGCATGCAATTAGTTTAGAATATTAATTCAAAGATGTATATCTTAAAGTGTTATTTGTTTGATTATTTTCTCTTTACTTCAGATGGAAGGAAGCTATTATTTAAAGGGTGGAATTCCTTTCATGCAATATTTTATCCAGTCTGGCTTGCAAGAGAAGAGCACTCAGGAATACAGTTTTCATAATGTTCTTCAAATCCCAAGACAAAGCTAGTTGTGCTTAATTGTTACTCTTTCTAGATTAAAAGTATAGACACACCAGTTTAGCATCTTTCAGGTTGGTTTAGTGTTCTGTGATTTGTAAGAAGAATTGGGAAAAGAGAAGACAACAAGGAAAGGATTTCTGTGAGATCATCATGATAATTTGTGTGTTTATTTAACTTTGGGAGTCTGTACACAATAAACTTTGAGAATTGTATATTTTAAACTGTTTAAATCATTGACTAGTTGGGGGAAATTTTAAGGAAATTTCATAGATGGCTGTCTAAATGTTCCTGTGATAGGCGTGTTTTTTATGCTTTTCTCGTAAAGGGTTAAACCAGTTCTTATTGACTATGGTACATGAAAATAAGTTGTAGAAGATATATGTAAAAAAAATTAAAATACATATTATGCTATCATAGGCAGCATGATTATCCTGGGTGTTAGATTATCTCACAAAGAGAAAGAGATAAAAATTAAGGTAAGGAGAGCAAGAGATCACAGACAGCTGTCTCCACAATTAGTCTTCAAATATGAGTAAAAACTAAAGGAAGCAAATATGATCTTTGATAAACCTGGCTTCCAAAGCAATTTATTTATTTTATTTACTTATTTATTTATCTATTTATTATTACCTAGGTCTAACATAGAAGAGCTCTGCTCAGTAATATGAATAGAATGTTTAAGGGATTTACATGCATAATTAATAGAAAATGGAAGAAAATATTTTGATACAATTAATAAGGAAATATTTGAAGATTTTAGAAATAAAGACCAAGAGACTAATGGGTAAGACTCAAAAAGTACTACTATCTAGTTCAATTTGGATTCTTCAAATAGTCTTGAGGGTGGAACCTGCCCTGGAAAATGGGCAATATAGTCGGGCCTCATCTTTAAGAAAAAGTGACTCTTCCTTTCCCAGGAGCTATCAAATGCCCTATTCACAATGGGCACGTGACTCCATACTAACATTTTATCTGACTTGGGCTTGAGCAGGTCTTTCCTCAAGGCAAAGAGAGTGTATAGTTCTTTTTAAAATATATGTGAAAGCCGTAATGTAGGTTATAACCCCGAAGTAGTTTATAAAAAGCTCCAACTTGATACTTAAATGTTTTTTTTTATATTTTCATTGACTTTTTGTGAATTTCATATGTCTTAATCAAATTTAGACCCTCTCCCCATTCCATGCCCCCTCATACCCTCCCCCACCAGACCTTATGTATTCTGTCATATATGTTAAGCCCTATCCAGTCAAGCATTTGTAACTAGATGTCCTTCAGAGCAGCTTCACCCACTGGAGTCTAGTCTGCCTATCTAGAGAACTTATTAAAATGTTTATTTATTTATTATTATGTGTATGAGTGTTATACCTGCAAGTATGTAAGTGCACCCTATCGTACAATGCACATAGAGGTCAGAAAAAGGTGTCAGACGGTTATTAGCTGCCATGTGGGTGCTAGAACTACAAGTGCTCTTAACCACTGGGCCATCTCTCCAGCCCCATACTTAGAGGTTTTAAGGAAGATCTACTCTCTCTGACCCAGCAGTAACCAGTCCTCAACAGTTCCCAGGGTAGGGCCACCCTGCTGCCTATTTGTCTTGATTCAAATTGTACTTTTGATTGATTGATTTGGCATGGGTCTTGTGCACACCACCACCATTGCAGCAAGTTCACATGAGCAAGATTCCAGTGGCCTGAAAGCCTCTGTTTCCATATTTTCAAGGACCAAATCTGGCTCTTATAATTGTTCTGCCCCCTTCCCTGCATTGGTCCTTGAGCCATGGTGGGTGAGATTTAATATAGTAGTCCTATCCAGGGAGACCTACTCTGCATGTCATATGCTCTAAAACTTACCCATTGTGGGCTTCTGTGTGAGTCACATTTTGTTGTATGAGGAAGATTTACTGGTGAGGGTTGAGGAATGCATTAGTATTCTCTCCACCCCCTGTTCCTCTATGTTCAGTGAGCCTTAGGTATAGAAGTTCCATTGTAGATATGTCACCAAGGGGTGGGCATATCTCAGACATATGTTCTATGTGACGAGTTGTGGAACATTGTAATAGATTCCATCTTTTGCAAAAAGAAACTCTTTTGATGAGTGGTACATGTTACATTTCTCTGTAAATATAAGGATCTATATTTATCATATGCCAAGGAATTTCATTGATCTAGAGATATGACAGAAATAGGGTTTTCTGTAGGATTCTATGACCTCTCCAGACAGTTATATTTGACTGGAATTACAGTCCCACCCATGAGTTTCTTCCCATTGAGAGATATAGTACTTAAAACTCTTTCAAGAGCAATAAGAGAAAAGTAGTAATTGGAAAAGAAGAGGTGAAATTATGATTATTTCAGACAATGTTATACATAAGAAATCCTTTGAAATAATGGATCAAAGACTTGAATGTATACCCTGATACTCTGAAACTGCTAGAAGAAAACATAAGGAATACTGTATAAGATAAGACTTCATAAATTTGACATTATTTGCTCAGGCATTAAGGATAACAATCAACAAGTGGGACTTCATTAACCTAGAAAGCTTCTGTACAGCAAAAGAAATAATCAAGGCAGTGAAGAGGAAACTCACTAAAAGAGAGAAAATCTTCACTTGCTACACATCTGACAGAGGATCAATATCAAATAAAATAAAACTCAAAATAACAAGAAAATAAACAATCCAATAAAAAGATCGGCTTATAGATGTGATTAGAAAGTTCTCAAAGTAAGTTGATCTTGGCACCCGAGGTCTCTGGAGTACCCTCCTGGTCTCAACCCACCCATTGCCTCCTTAGCCCCCTGAATCACACCAGCTCAATTTTCCTGTCTGGATGCTTAGACATGTCACAAGAATTCTTTAAGCCATCTTGCCCTTGGGCTCTGGAGAGTACCCTTCTGAACTGGCTCTCCCCAACACCACCCTGCCTTAGACCCCATAAACTAGTCTTCCTCCTTCCAAATTGTGCCATGCCTGCTGATTAGTAGGGACCCTGACATTTGGAGAAAGACTGAGAGTATCTAATTGGCACATGATTTGAGTCTCTATATGAACTCCTGAATACCTGGACTAGAGCCATCTAGACCCTCAAATATATAAATCAAAAGGGAGAACCTAAAGCCTAGATCAACAAGTTTTTCATACCAAACAACATGACAACAAATGCACATCAAGTATACAGACAGAATCAGACTTCAACTCACAAAGGAAGTCTTGAGTTTCACACCTGAATCAGAAAGAAAAAGAAAGAAAGAAAGAAAGAAAGAAAGAAAGAAAGAAAGAAAGAAAGAAAGAAAACAATATGCCAAAAATCACAAAGGAAAAATAATAAAATTAAAAACTCAAATATTATGTCCCCACAAAACACCACCAGTCCTTTAGAGGGGTTTGACAATGAGAACATCCTAGAGATAACACAGGACACAGAATTTAAAAGAACAATCATAAACATGATCAAAGAATTCAATGAATTTAAAGAACACACAAACAAATTAAAAAACTAAAAGAAGATGGAGAAAATCTGATTGAATTAATAAAAGATAGAAATTTTGAAGACAAGTCAGACTGAAATGAAGAAGGAAGTGAAACACTCAGTAAGGCAATATGAAATGACAGGAGAAAGCTTCACCAATAGAATGACAGAAATGGAAAACCAAATGTCAAGACTGAAAGATAAAGTTAAAGAATTGTACTGCTCAAGCAAAGATTATATATTTTTTAAATGACAGGAATGGAATATGCAGGAAATGCAGAACACCATGAGAGGACCAAATTTACAAATCATAGGCATAGAGGAACGAGAAGCATCTCAGGATAATGGTATCTACCAGATCTTCAACAAGATTTCTCAACAATAATTTTAAATATCAAAGGACTGAACACCCCAATCAAGAGACATAGGTTAGTAGAATGGATTAAGAAACAAAAATCAGCTGGGTGTGGTGGCGCACGCCTTTAATCCTAGCACTTGGGAGGCAGAGGCAGGGGGATCTTTGTGAGTTCAAGGCCAGCCTGGTCTACAGAGTGAGTTCCAGGACAGCTGGGGCTACAGGGAGACCCTGTCTCAAAAAAAAAAAAAAAAAAAAAAAAAAAAAAAAAAAAAAGAAAAAAAGAAACAAAAATCCATCTTTTTGTTTGTTCTTGCAACAGAATCTCATCTCATCTTCAAGGACAGACACTCATTTTAGGTGAAAGGATGAAAAAGTATTCTAAGCAAATGGCACTAAGAAGCAAGCAGGAGTTGCAATTCTAATATCTGATAAAATAGACTTCAAACTAAAACAAATCAGAAGAAATAGCGAGAGTCACTTCATTCTTATCAAGAGAACAATCAACCAAGAAGATATTACAATCATAAACATATATGCATCAAACTGTTACATACCCAACTTCATAAATACAATGCTACAGGACTTTAAAATACAGATTAATCCCAACTCAGTAGTAGGGGTCTTTAATACCCCACTGTCTCCATTAGACAGGTCAACCAGATAAAGAATGGAGTCATCTGAATTAAACAATACCATACATCAAATGAATCAGACATCTATCAAATATTCCACCCAAGTACCAAAGAATACACTTTCTATTCAGTCCCCCAAGGAACTTTGTCCAAATGCCAATAGTTCTTCTGGTAATACTGAAGGGTTCAGGGACCATTGCAGAACAGGTTGGAAAAAGATTGTAGGAGCCATGGTACAAGATGCATGACTAATAGAAATAGAAGCTTACAAGCTCTGAGGGACCCTGTTCATTTGATCCTACAGTGCTACTGTCAGCATGCACAAGACTCATGCAAACTTATGCTGAAAAAAAAAAAACAAAAACCCAGCATAGAACTGTGGAAATGGACAGCGGATCTCAAACTTATCAGAAGAAACTATTGGCATTTGACTACTGCTGGCTGAGGAGGAGCTGAATTTCTTAAAGTGAGGGACCCTGGATGAGCTGACTAGACCTCAATGGATGAACTTGAACTGAAGAATATTTAGGGATGCTAACTTGACACGATGGACCTTGGCAAAAATGAGAGTGTATGAATTCTAGTAGGAGAAATGCAATAGAAGAGTGCCAGTGGGGAAGAGTGAATAAGACTGAGTGAGAGGATGGCTTAGTGGTTAGGAGCACTGGCTGCTGTTGCAGAAGACCCTTGTTCAGTTCCCAGCACCCACATGGCAACTAACAACCATGTGTAACTCCAGTGCCAGGGGATCAGATGCCCATTTCTGACCTACACAGGCATTGCACAGGTGAACTTACATATGTGCAAGTAACATACTGACACACATAAAATAAAAATAACAAAATGAAATATTTAAAAAAATATTGAGTTGTTATGCATGAAATACACAAAATTTCAATTAAAAATTAAAAAAACCCTAAAAATGGATCTACCATGTGATATTGTTATACCACTCATTGGCATATACCCAAAGGACACAACCTACTGTTTGTTCCTGCTCTCTTCACAATAGCTAAGAAATGGAAACAATCTAAATATACCTCAACTGGTGAATAATGAAAATGTGTTACACTTACACAGTGGAGTTCTATTCCACAGTAAGAAAAGATGAAATTATAAAATTTGCCTGTAAATGGATGGAACTGGAAAGTGTTATACTAAGTGAAGTAATACAGACTCAAAAAACCAAAGTACATATATTCTCCCTCATTTATAGATTGTAGCACTAATCCCTTACATGTGAGCATATATCCTAATGTGACAGCAAGAACCAGGAAAAATGCAAGGAAACATGGAGATAAAGGGAAAGAAAGAGCCTGAAAGAGGAGACTAGCAGGGAACAGACGTTACCAGGTGGGAGGGAGGGAGAGTGAGAGTGTTTGGCTGGAAGGAAAGGAAGGAGTGACATGCAGGGACCATGATGGGGTGGGGTAGGGAGCAGCATGGGGAAAACGGCGGTGCTTGGATTGGGGAGGGAGGAGGGATGTTGGATGGGATGGGGCCAGAGGGAAACGTGTTGGCTTCAGTACCCCTTGAGAAAAGCCCGCACAGTGTCTGCACATAACTGCGTGTGTACGCCTCAGGGCTCTACGGCAAGGAACAGAGTGCCAACTCCCTTGAGTTGTTGCTCAGAGTTGTCCAAGGGGCTCCCAAAATAACACAGACTATGGCCGGAGTCCTTGGTTGTCTTCCAGAACTCGAAGGTTAAGATCCTACTGATGAATACGGGACATATTTTGGACACAGGACTTGGAGCGATGGAGATGGAACCGACATGGGAGCCTTTTCCCTGAAGACGGGCTCTCCTAGTGCTAGAATACATTATGCAAGCTGCTAAGGGAGACGATCAATGCACTATCCAATCCAGCTCCGACGCCTAATATAACCACAACTATTGGTGCGGCATTGGCACTGTGTTCTGGGGGCTATTCAACAGCTATCTAATTGAACCAAATGTGTTTTTTTTTTGTTTTTGTTTTTTTTTTTAAATTAGTTTTTATTGATGCTTTGTGCATTTCATACATTTTTTCCAATTCAGTTCAGGCTTATTTCACTTTCCCTCCCCCCTCCCACCCCCACCCCATCCCAGATCATGCATTCTGCCATAACTGTCCTGCATCTTTCTCTCATTTTTTTTTTTCATTTTTAGCTATAAGTGATAATCCATGAGTACAAGCATCCTTCATGCAAAACCTATCTGCAGGCTGTTGTGCCCAAACACCAGGGAAAACTTCAGTGCTGTATCAACATTGTGTAGAAAAGGTGAAATAAAAGAGGGACCATTGCCTAGGACAGGAAACTGTTCTTTTCCCTACACAGTTCCCTCATTCGCACCAGAAAACGTGTCAGCTTTGGCTTCCACTCAAATCAATGAAATAAAAATCAAAAATCCCTAGAAACACTCTGAAAAAGCTATGTTTTTAAAGACTCAAAAATTTAACCAATATATTTTTCTTTTAAAAATAATATGTATAATTGCCTTGTTTTGTTTTTTTAACTTAGTTTATATATGTTGACTTAGCCTTCTAAACTTATTGAGCAGTTTCTATTATTCATGAATTCTTATATTTTCTTCTACTGTATAATGCTTGAGGGTTGCAACACATTGTAAAACACACATAGAAATCTGGAAATGCAACTTTTATTGCACCTACTCAAACATCGTAGAAAATAATTAATGAGTGTGATATCCATTAAATTGAAAACCTAATAGGTATAATATAAGGGGAAACTAGAAATAAATTAAGAGTCTTAAAGTCTTGTTCAATGTTAGCAAAAATTTGGTTATTTACTGTAAGAAAAACTTTCACAAACTCACTTAGGTACGTACATGCTCTTCTTGTGACCTGGATATCTGACCTTAATCCCTCAGGAAGTCTCCTTGCCATCTACCCAAGTTACTGTAAGAGAATATATTAATCTATGTCTGTGTATTTTACATATTAAAGAGCTGAAAGCAGCATGCTTTTCTCATTGAAAACAATGAAACAAGTTGAGTGTGTGATATTCTAGGCCTAAGAATCAAAGGGTAAGATTCTCTGATAACAGTGAGTCTTGACTTTATGCCTGCCAATTTCCTGCTGGAGAAACTGTTTCAATAAAGTATCAGGAAAAGCCTTAGTGATGCGTATAGTTCAATAGACATTTCGAGGAACAGGTGAACAGGTTCTCAGTAGTTGGGGTTTACTCTTGATTTTATGGATGATGAGTCAAGCTGTCTCTTTATTAAGGCTGAACGTTAATGTGGCTTTAAAATGCTGCATTGGAGCTGGGTGTGGTGGCACATGCCTGTAATCTCAGAATTTGGGAGGCAGAGGCAGGCCTATCTCTGAGTTTGACCCAGGCCAGCCTGGTCTACATAGTGAGATCCAGACCAGCTGGGGCTATGGGGAGACCCCGTCTTGGAAACAAACAAACAAACAAAGAAACAAACAAACAAACGGTGCATTGGGGGTTGTAAGTATATTTAAGAAAGTCTCAAAACAAATTTGGTAGATATAATAGGTAAATAAGTATCTAAACGAGCTGATAAAAATCTTATTGGTATTTCATTAGCTACATTATTTCAGGTTTATTAAATAGGATTGGTTCTGAGATCAGCAATAAATCATGATATTGTTTTAAAGATTTCACAGAAAGTATTAGGAAGAACATTGGGATATCAATTTTTTTCCAAAGCTTTTAAGCATTTCCATTTCTGAGAATGGATATAATAAAGGAATGTAAAGAGATTCCAGAATTCTGTAGAAAGTTTGTCATTGCCTGTTGTAGGCTCAAGGATTTTCTCTTGCGAGTTTACAGGTTTTCTGAAGCAAGGAGGTACATACAATAAATTTCCATGGAGCATGTAATCCTTTTCAGTCCCATCAGGTTTGGCCACATGATCAATGGACTTTAGTGGATAAAAATCCTTTCTTCTTTGTCCTGCTTGACCCATTTATTTCAAATATTTTAGGGAAGTAAACACCCAGGATGACTGAGCTGCAGTAACTTCTTATTTGATACATTTGATGTTTAAAAGCTTTATTTTTTCTAGATAATATAATGTGTCCATTTCATTCTACTTTGGTTGGAAAAAGAAAAAAACCTTCCTGCCAAAGATAATTGAATTTCAGGGCTTATAATTCTCTTAACATTGGGACTCACATGTCCCCTTTGTTTAAGTAATTCTCAGCTCGCAGTAGTGTTACACACATGGAATCCTAGTACTATGGAGGATGAGACGGAAGGATCTGGAAATGGAGGTCAGTCTGGGCTAGCAAGAAAGAAATTGTATCATAAGAATAAAAAGTAAACAAGCAGCAAAGAAATCCTTCCCAGCTGCTGTGCAGGAGTATCCTCCTACAAACCGGGTACTGATGCCATCTTCCCAAGCCTGTGTGCACCTGCTTGCTTAGAATCATTCTAGCTAGACATGTTGACTATTATCCTCCACAAGAATGGAGGATCAGGGAGAGTCAGCCGTACCTCCCAACCTGTTAGTCTGTCCCAGCTGCATGACAGGGAAGGGCTCAGGGTATATAAACTGAGGAAAAAGAGAAAAGTCTCTCTAGCCATTTTGTGCATTGAAGTCACCATCAATGCTGGGATGATGACTTTCCATTGCAGTCTTAGGAGGGGAGCACCCACACTCCTCTAATTCAACCCTCACCCTTTGCTCTGTGAGTAAACCCAATAAACTCACTGTTTTCCCAGACTGTAGTTAAGTAAAATTGTACTTCAGTTGGTCATAGGGACCCATGGATGAGGGAGTAGAGGTTGTTTACACCCCATCCAGAAAAATTTTAGCTACACCATTACATATAAGTCTGCTGGCTCAGATATTCTTGTTTTTTGTCTCCCAAACTATTATGTGTTGTACTTAAGAGTAAGGCAATGTTCGAGTCTATAGACGGAGGCAAATGTTCTCATTTTAAATATTTATCACTTTAAACTGAAGTAACTTTTTAAAATTTTTCTTTTAAAAGTCATTTTATTAGTTCTTTAAAAATCTCATACAACATATTTTTATCTTGAAAAATCTTCTTTAAGAGATCATTATGAATCAGCCTTTTATTGATAAACCTGTATATACTAATTTAAAAGAATCTAACTCTGTATTCAAGACCCCCTCAGCAGAAATACATGAACTCTGGTACACTTCACACTGCAGAAGAAACATACTGAGATACACATAATATATGCACATAACACTGTTGTGACCTACTCCAGTCCAGCCTGAGGGGTTTGGGCATGGACGAGAAATGGGGGGTGAGAGATGATGCAGTCAGCACACAGACACCGGGTGTCAGGTGAGAAGCAAACAAGCTTACAAGCTGCTGCAGACTCATTTAGTTAGGGAAAATTAGGGATATACATGTGTTCCTTCCATGAAGGTGCCAGATGCTGATGTTTCAAATTCTCATTGGCCCAGGTAACTGACTCAACTGTTGCCATAGTTAGCTTCTGAGCACAGGTTAAGCCTGTTCAGCAGGCTAGGCGGTAAGCACACTGCTGTGCAGGTGCGTAACACTCTACATTTCCACCCCCCTTTTTTTTTTAATATTTATTTATTTATTTATTTATTTATTTATTTATTTATTTATTTTATGTGTATGAAAGCACTGTCTGCATGTAGGTTTGTGCACCTGTGTCGCGCAATGCTGCAGAGGTCAGAAGAGGGCGTCGGATTCCCCTGGAACTGGAGTTCTCCTGGAATTGGAGTTATGGACAGTTCTCTGCCACCATGTGGGTGCTGGGAATCGAACCCAGGTCCTCTGCAAGAGCACCTGGTGCTCTTAACTGCTAGGCCATCTCTCCAGCCCTTTCCACCCCTTTGTTTTTAAAGAGAGCGACACAAAGTGGGAGCCTGAGAGCATAGCTCAGACATTGTTGGCCCCACCTCTAGCACACTGACATTTGACTGTGCCTGTCTTAGGTTGTCCTGGTTAACAGGGTCTTACCCGTCATTGATTAACCAGCCACCGTGGGAAGAGGCTAGGAACAGTTTGTCTGGATGGCAGAGGCATGGGATGAGAGTCTCTGTTGATGACAGCAGTCAGGACCTGGGCCATGGTCTCATTAACTCGTCACTGGCCATAGGCAAAATGGAGCAGGCACCTGAGGAAAAGAAGACAGAGGAGGGCCAAGAGGCCAAGAAGGCCATAAATGACAGGGGTGAGGGGTCGGAGACGGCTCACGGCTTGGACCAAGGAGGTATATTTGCTTCCCATGAGGATAGGAAATTACTGCAGAAACACCACAAAGCCCATTAGCTATTGCAGAAACAAAACAAAGCCCATTAGCTATCCCAGGCTGCCCTCTCCCACCCCTAGAAGCAAAAGAAAACAGGGCTGGCCCAGGCCATTCTAGTATTAGTTCTCTACCCAAACCAGACCATCTTCCGAGTGCTGGAAGAAACTTCAGATAAAAAGCAAGCAAAACTTAAAAACAGCTATCCAAAGACACACAATTTTGCACCAAAATCATCTAAATAGACCAGTCATATAATGGTTTTTAGATTTTACCGTATAGGACTTTATTTGAGTACATGTGCATAAACAAGTACTACTTTTGTAGAATAATAGATATTTGAAGATATTTTTAGGGTACCCAGGTTATGAAGCATTTCATAAAAGATGTCTATGATGTCCAAATTTCAGGCCTCCAAATGCATTTCTAAATATCAATATTTTAAAATTTGTATGTACATATCTAGTCTGGCATGCCAAAATGAATGATTCTGTGCACATAAAGGATGAAAACTTGAAGTGGCCACTTTGTTTGACAAAACCAACATGAGACAATTACAATGACTGACAAAGACATATAAAAACTTGGACTGAGGGCCTGGAGAGATAGCCTAGCGGTTAAGAGCACCAACTGCTCTTGCAGAGGACCTGGGTTCGATCCCCAGCACCCACATAGCGGCTGAGAACCATCTGTAACTCCAATTCCAGAAGAACTCCACTTCCAGAGGAATCTGACACCCTCTTCTGACCTCCACAGCATTGCGCGACACGGGTGCACAAACCTACATGCAAACAGTACATTCATACACATAAAAAATAAATAAATAAAATTAAAGAAAAATATTAAAAAAAAACTTGGACCGAGAGGACACTAGAAACACTTTATACACAAAAACTTAGATGCATGAAGAACACAGCTACATGAATCTTAGACACATGGGAAAACAGTTAAAGGTTGGATCCCCTTCTCCTGTAGCAAACCACGGCTGCCACAGGGGTCAAGTGTCTGTGTCCAAACAGGGTTGAATGTTTTTCAAAAGTACCCATAGCAGCATCCTGGGGGATTCTGGAAAGATACAAGCAAAGCCTCAGCCTTGTGTTAATAGGGGATCGAGGGGCCCTTCACTGTGAGGACAAAGGGTACCTCCATCTTAGGAGAGGGAGGGGGTGGGGTGGGGAAGGGAGCCCTAATGTTTATAAGCTGGTGAAATTCCATGCTGGTCATTCAGTCAAATATCATAGGAGTTAGGAGAGCAGGGGCCCTTAGACTTGGTGGTGGTGGTCTGGAGCAGAGAAGGACTTATTCCTCCCTGAAAATCCACATTTGTCTTCTCCAATAACATCATTGACATGGGCACCAATGGCAGTTGTAAGGGTGGTGCCCATACTCAACAGAATGTCCCTCCCCCAAAGGGTATGGGGGACATTGGCAATGATGGGACTAATGGTGTCAGAATTACCACAGTTATTGGTAATACCAATACATACCAATTATCATAGTTCTCCCAAATGACGTCATTCACAGTCTGTCAGGTTGACTGTTGGCTGCCAAAGCCTTTATTGAGTGGGCCGGATGTGAACTTCCAGGTGGAGGAGGTCTGTCTTTAGAGTTAGAGTGACATCAGCCGCAGTGTCCACAATACCCTTAATGGGCAAGCCATCAAGCTTGATGGTCATTTGTGGTGAGTGTCCATAAATGGGCAGGGTCCAAAAGATGCTTGGGGTTTTCCCTCTTACTAATGGGGCTGAGGACTGCCTTGCTTGAAGTTTAAAGACTGTTAGATGTAATGGGAGCTAACTTGCAATCTTTGGCCAATGGAAGCCTTTTGTGCATTTGGGGAGGGGAGTCTTAGGTTTGGTGAAGGGATTTGGGCAAGATCCCATAAAGTGACCCTTCCTGCCACATCCCCAACAGATAGGGAGCTTGGAAGATTTGCATTTGTTTTGGGAAACAGCCTGAAAAGAGGCAATGCATGCCTCAGAAGGAGCTAAGGGTTAAGGTCACAGGTGGCAATGACCCATTTATGGAGGTCTTCATTCCTTGCCGACACAACAGCATTGCAGGTGTGCAAATTCATGCTTTCCCAGGCAGGCTCTTTGATCAGGGAATCTCTAGCGAGGCCAGGGGGCCAAGCTGCAATCCAGAGCCGCTATGACCCTAATGAGAAAACCAGAAAAATGTTTGCCTGCATGTTGAACCAAATTGCAGAAGAGTCAGGCTTTTGTGGAGTGCAGGACTTAAGGCTCTGTAGGGTCATGTCTTTAATTTGGTCAAAGTATTGAGGGATATCAAGAAGGGATTGGCTCATGGGGTTAGTAAATTTACCATGACCAGTAAGCATGTCTAAGGTTATGGGGATGTTATAATATATGTTAATGCAGGCCTGACCTTCTGCCATGTCATCATACACCGCCTTCCATTGAAGGAATGTAGCAGGGTGAAGGACCGCCTTGAACAAGGTGTACCAATCCTAAGGCATTTGAATGTTAATTGCCCATTGGGCGAGAACCTGTTGAAAATAAGGGGAATCTGGGCCATCTTTTTGCTCTGCTTTACAAATAAGGGATAGGTCAGAAAGGGAGGTGGGCATCCATGGCTGAGCAGCAGTGTTTGCATCCCCATTAACAGGGAATGCGTGCAAGTGTGAGGGTGGATGAACGAATAGGTTCTGACAGGAACGGGATAAGGGGGGTACTGAGGGAAAGGGGGGACCATGGGAGAGAGCTTCCTGGGCCTCCCTCTGAGGGTATGTTGGGGGGGTGAACGAGCATCCCTAGCAGGAGCAGCTAAAGGGACCCCCATGAGCCTGGAGCAGGAGGGAAATTCTCATCGATCGATCAGAAGTTACGTATACAGGGAAGGGCCAGTTTTTCTTGCGTGTTTTTGTAACATCCTAAGCCCAGGAGCCTTTCAATTATGGCGAGGAGGTTGCCCATGATAGCAGGGAAGGGGGTGGGCAGGTAAGTGCCTGGCTGTGGGTGGCGGTGCCTGGGATGGAGGCCGACTTTGGGCCGAGGGTGGTGAGGATGGCGGGTGAGCACATTCCCCACAAGAAGGAGCCTCCAAGGGCCAGAACAGTGGTAGAATGCACGCTCTCACTTTCCTTCCCTCCTGCCAGTTTGTGCTCCCGTGGGGCAGCCCCAGGAGAGAGCATGAGCTGGTGGCAGGGTGAGGCTGAGTCTGCAACAGCTAAGCGCTGAGGGCAGGCGTGGGGGGGGTGGGAGTGAGACATGGGGGGGGGGAGCCCCTGGGAGCAAGTGGGACGGAGCCGAGAAGGTTGGGCTTGAGCTGGGACCAAGGCAGCGGCAGTCGTGGCAGCTGAGGTGGGGCAGGGGTGGAGGAGGGGATTCTGTGCAGGCACTGAACAACCCTCTCTGGGAGCAGCGGTGGGCGTGGCAGGTCCACGGGAGAGGTGGCTCTGGTGACAGTTGCTCTGGTAGTGGTTTGCTCTTCACCACAGAGCTCTCAGCTCTCGGCAAACAGCGGGATGTGCTGAGGCAGCATGGGGGGCAGGCCCAGAGGGGGGTGGGCAGGATCTGAAACTGTTCTATGGGGAACTTTCAAGAGCACATGGCAGAGATGTGTACCCCAAAGAGGATGAATCAAAAGTGAAGGGAGGGGCTGGAGAGATGGCCTAGCGGTTAAAAGCGCCAACTGCTCTTGCAGAAAACCCGGATTCGATCCCCAGCACCCACAAGGAGGCTGAGAACCGTCTTTAGTTCCAGTTCCAGGGGAATCCGATGCCCTCTTCTGACTTCCGTAGCATTGCACGGCACGGGTGCACCAACCTACATGCAGACAGTACACTCATACACATAAAAAATT